>WYDF02265464.1:0-18701 GCA_009867245.2 Adranes taylori
CTCGAAACGTTTGCTGATTTGTTGTTTTTTTCAATAAAACCTGATGTCCAACTACCGATGATTTTCATTTGATATTATTTATTATTATTGAAATTCATATAACATCTATATATTATTTTAGATTTTTTGTGAACCTTTATTTATCCATCTTTGCCATTAAATTTCGCAGGGCTTCTGTTGTATTATGGTTTCTGACATACTACTAAACATCTAATGAAAGTTTTGTATAACTGAGGATTGAGTACACTTTGTGCGCAGACTGCATTGCAATATTCTCTCTTCTTTTATCATGTTGGACACATTTCAACTTATTACCATAACTTAATCCAAGTTAAGTAGCCTGTTTCTTTACATTAATTTTGCTTAAAAAATATATAACTTCTTTTCAAAATAAAAACTATAATCATTTGAATAAATGTGGTAAAATAATTTTTTGTTCTAT
Source organism: Adranes taylori (assembly GCA_009867245.2). Taxonomy (NCBI): domain Eukaryota; kingdom Metazoa; phylum Arthropoda; class Insecta; order Coleoptera; family Staphylinidae; genus Adranes; species Adranes taylori. Next base: position 443 of record WYDF02265464.1, read on the forward strand.
ACTAACTAATCTTAATCAGTATTTCAGATGGCAATAAATCTGATTGGTTTCCCATAAATCTGATTGGATGTTTTTCTTGGTTACGTTTTCCAAGGACCATAAGTTCTTTGTTTTTTCGCTATTTATTACTTTGCAATCTTCAAAAAAAATTATTCTAAATCTAAACATTTTTTCGATTTAGAAAAAGTTACAATCTTCTAACTTATTTCTCGCTATCCTTGGATAATGATGAAATGTTACCACGGCTGTGTTATCCGCGAATTGAAGCAACTTTGCTTTATCTATATTTATAAATTTCGGTATATTGCATTCAAAAATATTAAATAAAACAGGTCAAAGAAGCAAACCTTGAGGTACCCCTTCCTTTACATTTCTTGTGGATGAAATTTCATTTGCATATTTAATCTGGAATATACGATTTTTTTAAATGATTTTTATTAATTCTAAAGGAAAATGTTTCGCCCACATTGTGAATACCAGAACTCCATGCCGAACTGAATCATAAGCCCTGAATCATGTTAGAACTGAATCATCAATCACAAGACGTGGAATACCACGTCTAACATTGCTACATAAACTGTTAAGTCTCTTTTTTTTGTTTTACGTAGGAAGTGGAGAAACCTTCAAAAGGCGAAGGATGCCTGTGCATCCAACAGTGTGGGATTTTTACCCACTAAAACTCCACTCCCTCTTGTGATTGTATATTGTTGGGAGATTGGAGAGTTTGTTTGAATGAGGCTTTAGGATTTATCATCCTCTTCAGCCTGGAACTGGTTGTTAAGCCTCGTCTTCTTGCATCTCTTATAATGGATTCAACTTTGCAACTTGCTGTATGACTGCCAATTTATCTCTAAAACCTATCTAACTGCTCTTTATGTATTATATTATTGATTTCGACAAACGATTGAACTCTATTTTTAATAATACATTCAACCACGTTCGATAACCCATTTAGAAGACTTTTCCGTTTTCTATTTTTTTGAATTTCAGGATTTTTATCTATTTCCATTGTTGTGAAAAATGACTAAAAATTAAGATCTGGTTGGAAATGTATGCTAAATGTGTTATTATATTCTCCGGAAGCACTTTCAACGCTATATTTGTTATTTGATCTTCACCCGGTGCTTTCCTGAGATTCAAATTTCTAACAATAACTGAACGAGCTTTTGGTGGCCTATATCATAAAGTATATTTAAGTGTCCTATCTTTTATAGTTTCTAATTTATATTAAAAAGTTTGTAAGCATTTAAATGTGTTAAACTTCGAGCTCTATACTACTTGCAGGAATGGCACTACTTTCAGTCGACTCATAACACAATATACTGTATGCAAGCGAAGTTTCAATCTTCTAATTTTAAAACTAAATTTCTCAATAAAATAATCATTTTGAACCCTTCCCCAAATTATTATGTGCACCCGCCACTGTTAACAACATTTATTCAATTGCGAAAGCAGTTTATATTTGTCATACAATGTAAAATAATTTTCCCTGTAACTTGAGCTATTACGTGCATATATGAGCTATTACGTAGGTCTTACGTGTATATCTATAATGTCGGTTGCCATGGCGACAAGTTGCCAAATTTTAAGTTATTAAGCTTTGAAATGATTAGAGTTAGAGCCATCACATGCGGTATCATTTTAAATAGAATTACAAGTGTTACAAAAATTTTAAAAAAATACAGGACGTTACTAAGAAGTTTTAGAATTTTTCTTATTTCTCAAAATCGGTCAAGTACATTCAGTTGCTCACACTGGCAGAATTGGTCTCATAGACTTACATATGTTCGCCTACATTAATTTTTCCAACTTTCATAGGAACTGAAATATTTAGGGTAGTACACTCTTTTTCAAGGTCAAATTACTCCGGTGGTAATACGTGCGAATTTTTAAACTCGCTTGTTCCCTTAAATATTAAAGGATCATTCGATACAAGGAACTTAATTTAAATTCTTCGTTAAGTTTCTGAGAAAATCGACCGCAAAATTTGCGGAGAAAAAAAAATCCCTGTATATATGTTAAATTGTGATTTTAGAAAAAAATGCTTCACACAAAATCCAAGGGACTTTACGTATCCTAAACAATGAAGTTTATTTGAATGTCCTATCTCTTACGTTTCCTGAGATATTTTATAAAGACTGTTAAATTTCAAACGTGGCAACAACGCTTTCTACACAATTTTGCAATATGGTATTTCCTTTATTCGACGCATAATACGAGGAATTATATGTCTGCAAAATTTCAGTCTCCTAGTTTGAATACTAAATTTATAAACAAAAAAAAATATCTCCTGTCCGCCATATTGAATTTATAAATAAAATTTAAAAAAAACCGTTCTACGGGCTCATAGTCTACAACGGTCTACCAAATTTCATCCAGATTGGTACTAAAGGGAAGGAGAAATTCTTGAACATGCAGGCGGACGATTGTAAGTACATACAAACGTACGCACATCCACCCAAAAATTGAGCCTTCTTTTAATTTTTTGAGAAAAAAAATTTTTTTTACAAAAAACATATACATGCTGGTCACTATGTATATAGTAATTGTTGATATTGTTTTGTGCATATTTAATACGTTCAAGTATATAAATGCATGGAAGTGTTAAAATATGATGACTTAGAAAATAACCTTGTACATCTTGACGATATTTTAAGCCACACATAGCTCTTATGTGTGGCTTAAAATTTCCTTGGACGTTAAATATTGTATTCATGTAACACTGCTAATTATGCAGTATGAAGCAATTCTTTGAATTAGTGAATGATATGCCATTAGAAGTTCATTGTTATATATGTTACCTAATGCAAATACGTTTTTACATACTTTATTTGCTATATGTATTGAGTAGGCCTCCCCCGTTAATTTAGAGTCTAGTATAAGACCTAGGAAAAACCCTAGGGTTTTTTTTTCCTTCCCACTATCCTCGATTTCTCTCTACCAACCCGCATTGGCCAGCGTGGTAGAGTATGGCTAAAAAACCCCGTAGATGGAATGGAAAAGTTTGCGGGAGGCCTATGTCCAGCAGTGGACGCAGTTGGCTGTGTGATGATGATGATGATGATGATGATAAGACCTAGAAATATCGTACTTTCTGATTCAGTAGCACTGATATTTATATTTGATTTTAGTGAAAATATAAAATGTTTTGATTTATTTAACACAAGTTTGTTGTTTGCGAACTAGTCTTTAGCCGATAATTGCGCCCAACACATATGATCTCTAAAATTACTTATATTTTTATTTGAACACATGATAGATATATCATCTGCAAATAAGATATATTGATACATTGAGATTATTATACATGATTTGATATCATTAATGTATATTAGGAAAAGGAGATTTCCCAACGGGCTACCCTGAGGTACCCCACATACATTAACGATATGAGATTTATCCTTATTGGTTATTATCAATTGTTTCCTGTTATTTAAAAATGAGGTTATTAATTCTAGATTTCTATCTTTTATTTTGTAACTACCAAGTTTATTTACCAGAATTGAGTGCGAGACACAATCGAATGCTTTGCTTAGATCGCAAAATATAGTACCTTCATTATTTTTATTTTCAAAACCTTCATTAATGATATTTATAAGTTTCATAACAGCTTCACTTGTCGATTTACTTGCTTGAAATCCAAATTGCTTGGGTATAATGACATTATTGTTTACACAATACCTATCTGGTTGATTGAAGATAACATTTGCGATAATTTTTGATAGAACTGGAACTATTGCTATTGGTGTATAATTTAATAGATTTTTTAATTCCCCGCCTTTGTGAATAGGTACAGTTTTTGCAATTTTTATAGAGTCGAGATAGTAAGCGCATTTTTTGCTAATTTTATCAGTGGATTTTCAAACTAAGTTTTCAAGGGATTTGTTTTTTGTTACCGAATCCCGAAATATAAAAGACAACCCTCGTATTCTTAATCATTAATATTAACTTCAACATTACAAAGATATAATTTTAGAACATCTGTTCGAATAGTAAATGAAATTTGTAAATATTAACTAATATGAAGCTATTTCGTACAAAGTTCCGACTGATTCTAAAATACGTATTATTTCTACGTTTACACAAAAAATTAACACATCTATAAGAAATTTTTCATATTGCAGCTGATATAATGCTTATAGACGGGATATCTTTGTTTCTTTATTTTTTGTTCCTCTTGTCGCTGTTTTCAACTGTTTTAATTCTAAGTTTCGAATCGTATTGCGGCATTGCAACTTTTGTTTCATATGTTACAAATATTTCGTTACGTACGAACAAATGCAGCGTGTAATGAAATTATTATAATAAAAAGTTGTCAATATTTAAAATGCAAATTTCAATACATTTCTGATTATTAGTTTGAATGTTATTATTACAAAGTTTCTTAATTCTCCTAAAAAAATGTGCAGGTTTTCTAAAGTTAAACAAATTTAATCATGCATTGGTTAACTTATTACTTAAGTTCGGTCCAATTATTATCCGGTTTTATTAGTAAAATCTCTGTGAGAAAATTGCCTAAATTTAACAAGTTCATTGAAAATGGCGAGCAATGTGAGTGAGTTTTTATGCGCCTATTTCTTAATTTTAATAAATTTTAAAATGTAAGTGCAAAAAGTTTTAAACTCCATAGATTTAGACAATATATATGTAAATATAATTAAGCTTAGAAGATGTTACTCTCCGATATTTTCGCATAGACGGAAATTTATATTCTCTATAGGAATTAAAAAGTTGAAATTAATTGCAAAACAATAAAGGTAATTTAATAATATAATAAAAAGTTAACAGGAGTGATTTAATGGTTTCCACTGCGTGGCACAGTCGAGAGGAATACGCAAAAATATATTTATTGATTATTTATTTTTATTTGCCAAACCACAGCACCTAAAATGTATGAAGAAACAAAACAAACAAAGAAAAAGAAAAGTTGAAAAAATAATTCAATTTAGAAGTGTTACTTTAAGTATTCTTTAACAAAACCTCTAAGCTAATGTAAAGTTATATTACACATATTTATCTGATAATAATCTATGTTGTAATATCTGCTGATAATATTAATTCGATAATTTTGCCCTAATTTGTTCCACCCCTATTTATTCGAGAGCAATGTGTCGAAACATATACATTTAAACATTCTAATTAAGCCGTTAACTCCAAAATTATTATTATTTTTTAATTTTCACATAATATCATAAAATTTATCTTCGAAGGGTCTAATTTGACGAAGAGTATAAACAAATTAAGCTTTCTTTAAATGGAACCAAAGATATGGTCTCACCTCTTTTGAGGACACTGGGCATAAACGGTATCATATTCGATTGATTTATTCGAACTTTGTAACTTACATATTGGAACTTATCATATAAAATAAACTTACTTTTTGTGATAAGTAGCAAAACAGAGTGAAATACTCAGAGTGACATCGCATTTTATGCAATATCTACGTGCGTCGTGTGAATAGACCCAATACCCCTTTTTTTCGCCATCTACAACGCATAACTTAGCTCTATTTTAATTTCTCCAGCAGTTCACTTGGACTAGTTGATAAACTTCATCAAAGTTGGTACCAACAGACACACACTTGCTATCTTTCTATTTTGCAACGTTGAGCTGGTTTCTTGAATCGAATTTACAGTCGAAAGAACCTCTCGCTTGCATGTCTAGTACTTTAATTGGCATCAATGAACACATTCCTGTTCTTATATCCCTTATTATTCCCCTTGAATCTAAATCCTTGCTCACTAAGTTTGACAAAAGAGCATGGCTGGCGACGAAATTGTCGAGATATATGCTATGACTTTTTGGGTCATGAACAATCGACAGCATCTTCAGTATAACTTTGGTGTCGAGAGGTAATTCAGATGACTCTTCTTTCCCACAGTAGAGTACATAGTTGTAGAAATACCACTTTCCTCCACACAGAGCTCAACGCATGACGCTGAATCGACTAGAATAAGCTTGTCGAATAGGCCGTTCACGAGCTGGCTTGGCGCGTATCACCGAATAGGCTTGACTCGTATAAATTCCTTGATCAAATTCATACCGTAGTATTTCACAATCAGAGGTGATTCTCGAATATACCCCACTTTTTGAAGTTCTCATGGATCATCGAAAAAAGAAGCCTTACCTTGAAACCCTTGTAGTGCTTGTTTTTGTTCACCTTTGAATTGCCCGCAAAATGTATGATAGATTTGATTTGAGAATAAGTGTTTCTAGTGAAAGCAACGTTCATAAGGGAACATCCAGCTCTGTACTCTCAGACCAATAGTTGCGCTCACTTAGAAGGTTATAACAACCGCTGAAAATAAGGAATCCGATATAGGTCTTCAGCTTGTCAACGAAAATATCATAATATGGCATGTTTTTTGCTCCTTAGCGTAGCTGCTGTTTTCTTAATAATCATATTGCAAACGTTTTCATCGAAAAATTCTTCGAAGATCTGGAAAGGGGAAGCTTACTTCAGAACCTCTTTTAGGTAATCAAGATTATCCTCAGTACTGTTTGCAGGCTCATTCTGGGCATACGTTTGTATTCTGCGAATTTACATACAATTTCGCAGAATACTGGTATAAGCTCACCTGTCGATTTTCATTCTTTGCAAACACCGACAAGGGAAAGTTATTTCCTTCATCAAAATTGTCGTCGCTGTCTTCTACTGTTTCCACTTCTATTCCACTTGAAAATCAACACCAATTACATGATCCTGAGTTTGATTACCAGAATAAATGTGTTTACCAGGAATTTCATTTACAACTGGCAGATCCGTAACATTTTCGCCAATTTCGTCATCATCTGTCAATGCGTCAATTTCCGGTCGTAATGCTATAATGTTTCCTCCAAAGTCTTAAGATACTGCCGGATCTCCATTTTGGCACAAATTAAGAATCGGAGTTTAAAACTCATATCTTCCGAATGTCCTTATGTGAGGACATCAATGTTTTCTTACCTTTGAAAAAAAGCTTATAAAATAAGTTTCACTCTTACCACAGCAGCGTGAAAGCACTGCCCCCTGAGAAACTTTTACACTATTTTTTGAGATTACCAATATTTATTCAAGAAGCGTAGAACATTATGACACATAACCTTGTCTACACTGTGAAAACATGTTTTGACACTTGACATTCGGATCTGGCTACGTTGCCGAATCTGAAATGCCATCGTTGCCGGCTAAAATTCCATATTCTACACATTTATAGAATTTCTTGTAAAGTATACTTTCAATACTTTCGGAAATATGAAAACCCACGAAGACCCTAATTGCACTTTTCCAAACTGGCCACAACAATTAATGCATCTTTATATTACATATTTATAAAAGATACTGTGGCTCAAGGAACTACTCAAGGCTACGCTACTCAAGGAACTACTTAATTGTTGTCATTCTACTTAATGTAAATAGAGCTATAGCTAATCAAAATTTTTTTGAAAAAAATTTTACAATATACAATACAAATTTTTTCATTTTACAATATACAATACAAAAATACAACATGTACATGAAATATTTATAAATAGTGAAATATAATTATAAATCATGTTGATACAAATACTTGTTATAATTATGCATCGATTATAATATTCAATCGACAATTTTTCAAAAAAAATTGCAATATATTTTCTAAAAAACGGCACTACAATAGTACTGTTGTTAAATGCTGACTTGTATGTCGGTTTACGTTTGTCGGCTGAAGCAAATTTGGACACGAAATTTCACCTACCACAATTCTCTGAATGGCGGTTAAGCTTTTTACAATTTTGCGCTTAACAATCTGATTGGATATTATTTTTAACGTATTTTGAGGGAGGCGTTTTTCGATTAGTTACTTTGATATTTTGACGCATCAACTTATTATTACCACCGATGGTATAACCCGCCACTTTTAGAAATCACCACTACTTGCATTTTTTGCTCGATAACCGTTTTTTGCTAGATAAACGAAATAATGCAACTTTGATCCTTAAATTTTGTAAAGTATCAGGAAGAGACGTTTGATTGGCCGGAAGTATAACCTTCTTAATCATTTGGTAGCAGAGACGCCTTTTCCACTCCTATTTTGCGGCAGACGACGTCGAAAGCCAGGCCAGAATCAAGAGAGACGCAATTTTCGAGTTGTTGCATTTGGATGGCTGCGAGAACCCAATCTCTATAATACTGTTCAGTTCAAAGCTATAATACTGAAATAAGACCTATCAATTCCTTTTTGGTCAGCGAGGATGATCGCAGCCAGTGTTGATCTGATCTGAACGCGTTGTAGTACAATTTAAAATATTCAAACAACATATTAAATCTACGAATAAATAAAATAAGTAAATTAAAATTCTACGAAAATAAAATTCTACGAAACTTCTTCGTAACAAATAAAAGGCTAATATCAGACGACACATTTTCAACTGAGTCTTTCGGTTCCCAAATAATTATCATTTTCTTCTACTCTTATTCTCATATTATTTCCTATCGTCCTTGACATCGACGCAAAGTATGGAGAGCAACACAAGAAGACGTTATCTAGTGAGCACCAACCGGTCGGGGGGACAAGGGACATTATCGACGCCAGTTTAAGTACTTCGGCAGAGGTCAAAATTCATTCCATCGACGCCAATTAGTAGTCAATATCCACAGCATTATTATCCCACAGCAAAAAGTCAATTATCATACCGTTTTAATGCATTTGTACATCTGCGCGCATATCTACAAAAATCCTACTACGAGTGCGCATCGATAAAGTTCTACATCTGCCAATTTCTACGCCTTTGGCACAGAGGAGAAGTTCATTCCAGGGCCGTACTCATGGATGAATAAATCTAATACAATATAATAGATACAATCATATTTAGGTCGTCACGCTTTATTTGCTTTATTATTTTGAATGGAAGAAGAGAAATGGATCAGCCTAAGAAATTTTGAATTATAATATTTAGAATCAACATTATTCTCATTCATTTAAAACTCGCGCTTCGCGGCATATTTTTAAATACCAGAATACATAAGTTATAAATACTAGAACAATTATTACTAGAAAACTAGAAAATTATTGAAACTTGTTATTGCCTTTCTATGTTTATCATATAATGAATTTAATACTTTATTATCAGAATTAACTACATCGAATTCTCAGCCCAACCCTGAACCTCATTCAAGAGCAAATAATGTTACAAACAAAATATAAAAAGCAGTATAGTGGTCGTAAACAAGTTACGATCCTGCTTTGATTAATTCTGCAAAAATACATACATAAGCCATGCTATAGAATAATAAATTTTAAATGATTCGTTTTATAAAAGAAAACATATTTCGAAATAGACACTAGCCCAAGATGTGGACTGAGCGTTATGTGTTAAAATGCTTTGCTCGAGTAGCTACGTATGAATAAAATCGTTATGAAAACATGAAAAATCTGCGATCATTGAAGTTTAAGCTTGTCTAAAATTGCACGTCAGGTTTAGTTTTGGGAAAACTACTGCTCCCTAACGTGACATGTGTAAGAGAGGAGTAGAAGAAAATCACGGAAACTGCATATAATTCCTCCTCAAAAACTGACCACGGGGACCGCGTATAATTCGTCCTGAATAAAACCCGCCACGAGGACTGCGTATAATTCTTCTTCAATAAAACCAACCACGGGGACTGCGTATAATCCATCCTCAATAAAACCCCAACCACCGCTCTGCCGTTAATTCCTCCTCAATGAAACATACGGGGAAATTTGGATATAATTTCACTCATTTTGGTGGAACCGGTTTAGGCAGACTTGGGGGGGGGGGGTCTGTTGTAAGATAGCGTTGTGGTGCTGGAGAAGGGGGTCGGTTTGGCTGTTGGCATATGGTAGTAAATGAGTAAATGATACAGAGTGGTGAAATAAAAGATGAAAATGTCGTAAGGTAAGTAAATGAGGAATATGTATATATATATATACATATATACATATTCCATATATAATTAAAATTTGTGATAGCGCTCGGTATAATGTAAATGGAGTGGTGAAGAATATGCTAAATATAACCGTGAGATGGTGTATGTAGTACAGGAGGGTTGGGCTTATGCGCAAAATCGAAGATGGCGACCGTCACGTCATTGACTGGGAATTTAAAAATTGAAATTTTGCTAGTAGTCATTCAAAATGGAAAAAACTTAAATTTCCAGAGTATATAGGGCGGAATGAAAAATAATAGCAGGAAAGAAACTCAAATATTAGCGTCCTTAGTTCTATTGCTATTTATTAACGTCCATAGTTCTACTGTTATAGAGGCAGCATTAAAAATTACAATGACACGTGTATACAGGGTGGGGCAAAAAATATAGCTTGAAAATTAAAATGAATGCATTTTCCGCTTTATCTATTCGCGTTTATAATTTTTCTATTATACCAGGTAGCATTAAAAATAATAGTACCAAGATTATACAGGGGCGGCTTGAAACAAATAGCATAAAAAATTAAAATGATTGCATGCTGTGCCATGTATTTGCGTCTATAGTTCGTCTATTATACAAGGTAACATGAAAATAATAGTGCCAAAAGTATACAGAGGCGATTTTGAAAAATAATAGGCTGAAAAGATTTTAAATGGCTTCGTTTTATGCTGCTCTTTGCGTCTATAGTTCGTCTATTATACAAGATGAGATTACAAAATCAGAGCCATGAATATACAGGTGCGGTTTGAAAATAATAGTATGAAAATTATTAAAATAATGATTAAATTAGATTAAATCACGTATTTATATGGATATAACAGGCAGAAACTGCTACATACAGTAGACGTTGAATAGTCTACAGTGTAAGTTAATGTTCTCGGAGAGCGATGAAAATGTGTACTCGATGAAAATATGTTCATCATAGAAGAGCTCCTCAATGCAAAGCGCAAATTAGGCAATAGTACAACTCCAGGACTGGATTAATTAAGAATGAAATAATCAAACTTATGATAGTAACAACACCCAATATACTTCTGAATATTTACGGCAAATGCATAGAGGAAAGAAAAATATCGCATATCTGGAAAACAGGAAAACTGTTCCTTGTACCTAAAGACAAGATGGATAAAGAACAAGATCTGGCGAGATCATTCAGACCTACATGTCTGTTAAATACATTAAAGAAAATACTAGAGATCGTCTTGCTGGAAAGATTATCACTTTATTTGGAAGAATCTAATGTGCTATCCAACAGACTGTATGAATTCTGTATGGAAATTGAACAATATATGCATTGCATAAAGTGCATGAAATTGCTAAACGCGCAAATAAAGAACATTGATGGGCCAAATGCGTTAGAGACGAGGAAGATTCCTATTTATCTGCAGGCAATAATCCGGGACTACTTTAAAGATGGATAGTAGCTACATGATGCAACTAGTTAGGGTAGCCATAACAGCGTTATTCCAACTCCAGAGAGTTGGTCCAGCGTATTGGACCAACTCTCTGGAATATTATGTACAACAGTCTCTTGGAAACTAGAATGGCAAATGGGGTCATTTTCATTGAATTTGTCAATGACGTAGCTATACTAGTCACAGCGAAAAAATAAGACAGCTATCAAATGTATCCAACAAACGTTTAAAAATTATCAGTGAGTGGATGGAAGCAAATTCTCTTAGTCTAGCTATAGAGAATATGTCCGGATGCTAGTTTGTCGCGGAAAAGTAATCCCTCCAGCGCTCTCAATCGAAAGTTTAAAGAAACAATAAAATATTTAGGCCTTGATCATGGTTTGTTATTTAATAAACATGTACAGGAAGTGGCGGAAAAGCAGCCACCAGAGCTTCTTTCAACGGAGTACTTTCAAAAGGAAATACTCGGTAGTGCAGTCAACATTATTATATGCAGCCTCAGTATGGGCTAATTCAAAATGCTTTATTATCAATCTATACAATAGGGCGGGGCATCAATATATTAACAACTACTGATATACAGACAATCTATAAGCATATATCGTAAAAACATAAACATAAAACGCTACATAATACATATATCGACACTACACTTGTTCATGCAGTAATCAGACACTGAATCCTAGGGTCTATCCAAACAATATTTTTTTTGCGTCAATCACAAATTTATTACAGCATAATTGTTAACGGTTCTCAGGCAGTTTCTTGCATAATTTTATGCCTGCGAAATATGGTCTTTTCTCGTACAAAGTTTCTCGTACTGAACTAGAACTGTTAGTTTATTGTGATGTCTTGTTTGCATACCTGTGTTGATATGCTCATTTAGAGTAAACTTACTAATTTTAGTATGAACACAAGTACAAAGTGAGCAAATATAAAGCGAGTAGATCGTCAGTACTTTTAATTTTTTATCTTTCATATACCATATACGTATGTACTACGAAGGATATGTAATAGGAAAGATATAGGATTCATGTTTTGACAATTTTTTCTATTTCACCTTAGTACGTCTCTTGTATTCACATCAGTGCAAACCTTTTATACGTAGTTCAAAGACGAGACCTCAAGGAACAATTTACCATTAAATTGAATTTTTCAAAATAATATTTTCATGCTCAAAAAATTAAAAGAAAGTCGTATTTCTCGGTCTACGGAGGTACATATGAACGCATGTATGTTCCAAAATAACTCCTTTCCTAGGGGACCGATTTGGATCACATTTGGTAGACAGGTGCAGACGCTGATTTCGCAAAATGGCTTTTCATTTTTTTTATAAATCCTATATGGCCGACAGGATCCACTTTTTTTGTTCAGAAATTTCATATTCAAACTAGGAGGCTGAACGTTTGCAAACACATCACCTTGTAATATGCGTCGAATTTAAAAAGTCCCATGTTGCCAAATTTTATAAGAGCGGTGTCTCCGCGTTTGAAGTTTAACAAAAAAATGTAAATTCTCGGGAACGATAAAAGATAGGACATTTGAATAAACTTTATTTTATAGGATACATAAATGTCCTTCGATTTTTTTTGAACATTTTTTTCTAAAATCACAATTAATAAATGCACAGACAGTTTATTGTTTTGCAAATTTTGCTGTTCTTTTTCTCAGGAAGTAGACATGCATTTTCATTAAATTTTTTGTGTCGAAAGTGCCTTCGATACTTAAGCGACTAAGCGAGTTTGAAATAATTGCACATCATAGCAGCAGAGTAATTTCACTTGTAAAAAAATTGTACTACTCTAAATATCTCGGTTCCTATGAAAGATGGAAAAATGAAAGTCGGGAATATATGTAGCCCTATGGGAGGTCAATTCTGCCAATGTGAGCAACTGAATATAATTAACTTATTTTGAGCAATAAAAATTTGTTTTAAAAATTTTTTAGTACCACCCTGTATATTTTCTACATTTTTGTAGCTCTTGTAATATTTTTAAAAATAATATCTCACATGACTGGTCTAATTCTTATCGTTTCAAAGAAATCACCCTCAATTACTTAAAATTTCGCAACTTTTCGCCATTGCAACCGACATTTAACAATCATATTATACAGTGCGTACATAAAGTAACACATAAATTCATTATTAGCTAAATAAACATTAATATTAAAAATTCCCGAAACAGGTTGATTTTTAATTTAAATTTACTGTTTTTTAAAATTATAATCTAATATACAGGGTGAACTCCTTTCGTGCGATGACGTCATCACCAGTTTTTTTATGGAACACCTCATCAAGTTCCGATTTCGCTTGCTGAGCTGATGCCAAAAATGTATCATATGTTGCTTCAAATTGTTACAGGGTGAGCAAAAATACAAAATAAATGAAAATTTAACGTAATAAATTTATTTGAATGACGTAGTTATGTAATTACTGTGATACACTACCAAAAGCGAACAAAAGAAAATTTGCAATAAATGTTCAAATTCTCCATTGACCAATAAACAATGACTTAACGGGGCAATGCATTCATCTCTAACATTTTGTAGCGTATCGGGTGTTGTGTTCTGTATTTCTAGCCTAATTAGGTATTTTAGCTCACGGATATTTTCAGGTTTGTTAATATAGACTTTAGATTTTATATAACCCCAGAAAAATAAGTCTAATGGGCTCAGATCAGGTGATCTAGTGGGCCATTCCACTTCTCCCCTACTTCCTATCCACCAATGTGGAATGGTTCTGTGGTTCTGTTTAAAAGTTCGCGCACAACTACAGCGTAATGTGGCGGTGCATCATCCTGTTGAGACCAGATTATGCGGTCTAAATTAATGGCTATTTGAATATCAGGAAAAAGCTGGGTTTAATCAGGAATTAATGTATTTTGTAGGAAATCCAGATACAATGCTCTTGTTAAATTTTCATCAAAAAATATGGACCAATAATTATATTTCTCACAATACCAGCCCATACGATGATTTTTTGTGGTCTTTGCGGATGGTACTCTTGTATCCAGTGTGGATTTTCATCAGAACAATAACAGATGTTTTGCCGGTTACCATGCTCGTTCAAGAAAAACGTTGCCTCATCTGAATATAAAACGTCACCAGTGAAATTGTTATTTTCGTACATCATATACTCGCAGAATTCAGTTCTTCGTCAAAGTCGTCCTCATCTAATTCATGAACGAAACGTACTTTATAAGCATCGTATTTTACCTTTTTAAAAATGTTCGATACTGAAGACTTTCCAATACTCAAATCCCTGGATAATCCCCGCACTGAACAGTATGGATTTTTTATTGCCGACAAAATTACATCTTGTTGAATATTTTCTTTAATTTTAAGTATGCCTTGCTTTGGTGTATCCCTCACATGTCCTAATTGGTTGTGTTTTCGCTCTATTTTGCTTAGATTGTGAAATAGGTTCACGATCTGGGTGCATTTCATGGAATAATCTGCATGCCTCTTGTTGAGTCCGTATCCTATCGCCAACACAAATCATTATTAATATTTCAATCCTCTCACTTTTAGTTAAAGGCATTTTCAAAAAACAGGATGCAAAATATGATATGATAAATTAGATTAGATAGATTTCACGTAAACGTATCTACTTTAAAGCGTTACAATACAGAACTATACTTTAATGTTTATGACAGTTTTTCACGTCGAATGAAATAAATGTAAAAAAATTGATCGCCCGCCAGATCACTTGATCTGAGCCCATTATACTTCTTTTATATGGGAGTATTTAAAATCTAAAGTCTATATTTACAGACCTGAAATTATCCGTGAGCTAAAAGACCGAATCAACCGAATCAAGCAATAAATGCAGAACATAACACTCACTATGCTACAAAATGTTAGAGATGAATGTATTGTCCGGTTAAGTCATTGTTTATTGGTCAATGGAGAACAATTTGAACAATCAGTCTAAATTTTGTTTCGTTTGTTTTTGGTAGTGCATCATAGTACACTCATACAAATAAATTGATTTATTATGTTAATTCTTCATTTATTTTGTATTTTTGCTCACCCTGTAACAATTTGAAGCAACATATGATACATTTTTAAAATCAGCTCAGCAAGCGGAATGTGGAAATTGAAAAAATGGTGTGTTCTTTGGTGATGACAAGAAGGGAGTTCAGCCTGTATATTTGATTATTATTTTAAAAAACAGTAAATTAAAATCAAAATCGACCTGTTTCCGAAATTTTAAAAATTAATGTTTATTTAGCTAATAATGAATTTATGCGTTACTTTATGGATGGACTGTATATTTGTAAGACATACTTAATATCTCTTATATGTAAAGATACAGGAAAAATTATTTTACGTTGTATGAGACATATAAACTGCTTTGGAAATTGAATAAATGTTGTTATCAGTGGCATCATTATCAGGTGCACATTAAAATTTTGGGAGGGGTTCAAAATGATTATTTTATTGAGAAATTCAGTTTTAAAATTAGAAGACTGAAATTTCGCTCCCATATAGTATATTCCCTACAAGTGGTATAGAGCGCAACGTTGCCACATTAAAAATTTTACAAACTTTTTTATATATCCCAGGAACCATAAAAGATAGGTCACTTGAATGAACATTATATAGGCCACTTGTTCAATTTTATTTGAATTTTTTTTTTCTAAAATTACAAACTAATATATATACAGGCTGTTATCTTGTTTTGTAAACTTTGCAATCGATTTACTTCAGACCGGCTGTTTAACTGCATTAAATATCCCGGTTCCTATGAAAGTTGAAAAAATAGAACTTGAGGAACAAGTGTAGGACCCAGGCACCTCAATTTTACGCGGATGCGAAGAAAAAGTGACTCCAAAGCGGTAGTGGGGAAAAATTTAGTCACAAACGGCAGCAAACCGCACCAAAGCGGACAAATTCATAAAACCAAGCAGCCTGGCGGGGAATAAGTGAGTCAAGAGCGGCCTTAGGCAGCGGCAAGGCGAACAACAAAGCGGACAGCAAAGCTGTCCCAGCCATGAGCAAATTGTGGACTGGGAGATTCATGGGTACGCGATTTATAGGTTAGACTAATGTTATTTAGTTTACCATAAACTAAATAGCTTTAGTCTAATTAAATTTAATAGACAACTTAAAAGGTGACAGTCAAAACTAAAAGGGTCAAATTTTGTTTTATGCAAAATATAGCAAAACGTATGATTTCCTGTATATGAAAGATGGGGTGGCGATCACGTCCACGAATTTTTAAATAATGGCGCATAAAGCTAACCAAGTTTTGGTCCAAGCATTGTACGTATAATTAGATTTGCAGTATGAATATTCTTTGGATGTCTCTCGAGTAACCGAATGTCTCTCGAGTATGCAAGTCTAGATTCCACATACGGATAATAGAATGGGCGCAGTGCAAATTACAAATTTTTCTGAGGTTAAAACATCCGTATACTACGGCGCGAAGTTTAGAACAGATGTTGTTTATATGCTTTTGATAAGAGAAACAATCGTGTAATTGAAAGCCAAGGTATGCTACAGATTGTTTTTGTTCAATGTATTTTCCATTGAGACAGATATACAAAGATTTATTATGTTTTACATGATTATTCCGCTACCAGGCAATATATGTTTTGTCTCTTTTGAGAACAAGTTTGTTCTTATTACACCAATTTTCCATGTGCATGATGACATCATTTGGTAGTTTTGTAGCTGCTTGTAAGTTATGATGAGCTATTAAGACAGAGGTGTCTTCGGCAAATTGCCCTACAAATATACTGTTGCTTGTCCGTAGAGAACAAGTAATGAGATACATTAAAACCTAAATTAGATCCCTCAGGTGTTCCGAGAGCGAGAGTGTCCCGAGAGTGAGTGATAAAAAATCCGACTTTCTCTCTAGGTCATTACCAATTTGAACGTACTGTCTGAGGTTTCTTAGAAAAGAAGGCAAATCAATTTAGGGCATTTCCTGCTATAACTAGAGCTTGTAACTTTCTTAGGAATATTATATGATCCATCAAGTCAAATGCCTTATATATTTCGTAGTAGATGCCTACAGCATACTTTTTTTCTTCGAGGGCAGCAGCTGCTATTTTCATGCTTTTTTAAATATTTTTAAAAATACCGATATCAAGGACAATAATTTTCAATTAGATCATTACTGCCTTTTTTGTGTACTGGTATGACTTTTGCCAGCTTCAGTGCGTTAGGGAAATGACCAGATTCAAAAAATTCGCAATCAGTGTAGTCAAAGGACTAACAAGTTGCGAACAGGCTTTAATTAAATTAGGAAGAATATCATCAGGTCCGGCCGAGTTTCCATTTGTAACCTTACGAATTATATTAAGTACTTCTGTTTCTGCCATCGGAAATAAAAAGAAGAAGTGGGCAGGTACATCATGATAAAACTTGCAAGTGTGGCTTGGCGGCTCTTTTACGAAAACATCTGGTGTAGCAATTGAGAGTGATGTAACGACATTTATAAAATAATGATTGAATGCATTATTGATAGAGTTTGAAGTTATGAGATTATTTATTACTACTGTATATTACATGTTAAATTAAGTTCTGATTAAGTTCTTTTTTTTGTTTTACGTAGGAAGTGGAGAAACCTTCAAGAGTGTGGGATTTTTACCCACTAAAACTCCACTCCCTGTTGGGATTGTATATTGTTGGGATATTGGAGAATTTGTTTAAAGGAGGCTTTAGGATTTATCGTCCTCTTCAGCCTGGAACTGATATTGAGTGGAATATTTTTAGAAATTATGGTAAGCTGATAGCTTGCAAATAAGATATATGCAATAGCATTCGCCTTACAGCCAATAAACCTGCAATACCTTGGCCATAGCATGATCAACTAATGAGGGGGTTTGGTTTAATGGGGTGAGCTAATTTGCTGGTGGGCTTGTATTTATATCCTTGCTTGGCTGCAGTACGGCTGCAGATATAATATAAATACAAGCCCACC
>WYDF02265475.1:0-32598 GCA_009867245.2 Adranes taylori
TTCATATCAGACTGAGATTCATTTCATATCAGACTAAGCCACAGCGAAGCGTGGCCGGGTTTAGCTAGTAATGTATAAAATCTTTTCGTTCTTTCCCTAACCCTAGAATAATAGAATATTTTCATACAACTTTTTTATGGCTAATACTTATTTATTCTTACGACATAGTATTTGGTATAGTGATTCTTAAGCCTACAACTATACTATTCCACTGTGCCGATTCAAGTGACCCCGATGGGTCCAAAATACCGCCTTATACACGCCGTCTTATACAACAGTGACAATATCTATAACATAAGCAAATCAACGCTATATCAAATAAACTATTTCTAAATGGGGTGTGTCTGATTATCGTATCACTACACTTTTCTCCCCCCCCCCCCTATTTTTATCAAACTGCCCTGCACTTTGCAAAATGTGCTGAATTCCCATTTACGAAAGTTGAAGTTTCTGTTTAACATTTCAAAGTTCACACAGTAGTACGTACTCCAATAATTTATGTAATCTTTTCGTTCTTTCCCTAACCCTAGAATAATAGAATATTTTCATACAATTTTTTTATGGCTAATACTTATTTATTCTTGCCGATTGAGTATTGGTACAGTGATTCTTAAGGCTGCAGCTATACTATTCTACTGTGGTGATTCAAGTCACGCCGACACTTGAATCAGCGACGAAATTTTGGACCTAACGGGTCTTATATACACTTGTCGGGGAAGATAATGTGGTGGTACGCTTTTATTATTAATGTACTTTACATACGAGGGTTTGTAACATTGACAATATCTATAAACTATGCAAATCAGCGCTATATCAAACTAAACTATTTCTAAACGGAGTTTGTCTGATTATCGTATCACTACATTTTCCTCCCCGCCCCCTCCCTATTTTTATCAAACTGCCCTTGCAGTTTGCAAAAGGTGCTGAATTTCCATTTACGAGAGCCGAAGCTTTTGTTTAACATTTCAAAGTTCACACAGTAGTACAGCAGCATTCCAATAATTTATAAAATATTTTCGTTCTTTCCCTAACCCTAGAATAATAGAATATTTTCATACAACTTTTTTTATGGCTAATACTTATTTATTCTTACCGATTGAGTATTTGGTATAGTGATTTTTAAAGCTACAACTATACTATTCTACCGTGCCGATTCAAGTGATTCCGACGGGTCCAAAATACCGCCTTAACAATATCTATAACTTAAGCAAATCAACGCTATATCAAATTTAACTATTTCTAAACGGGGTTTGTCTAATTATATATCACTCACTACACTATGATGAGAATTGTCATAAAGCTTTGCAATAGGTTGTTATGAATCTTTTAGATTTTATTTTTTGTCCTTTTCTACTTTGTATTTAATTAACAACATAATTAATATATTTTTTTGCTTTTAATATGTTTGTTGGATTTATGTATCTTAAAAACAAAATTGAAAAATGTTTATAATTAATAAACAAGGAAATCATGGGTTTTACATTCAAAAAGTTACAAACCGAGGGATAGTATATATGAAATAACCATATTCTACATTTTGAAGACTTATGTGTAGTCTACCTGATTTTAATATTAAAATTGCGTGAATGATAGTACACAATGTTTGAAAAATATACATACTCAACATGAAAGATATTTCGGTCCGGTTATGATTTGTTAAAAATTAATCAGTAGAGCTGTTATTCAATGTCGAAAATCTTGACAAGGGTTTACAAATTATCTTGAATATTAATGATCAAATAAACTATGCAACCGTCGTAACTGAGTGAAATATAAATTCTTTATGTGATTATTGAATTTAATGCGTACAATTTTTGAAACATTGTTAATAAGTTTTTGACCGTCATAATTTGATTTATTTATTTCAGGAAATTAACTTTATGCTGTTTTATGAGATTTACTAAAAACCGTGGTACACCTGAAAGGGAAGAAAAGGCAGAGCGGGAGGGCAATTCCAGACTGAAGAAAAAAAAAGTGTAAGAAGGACGCTACCTTGGGAAGTGACTCAGATAGATCTGCAAAGAGAGGAATAGTGTCACACAATAGAGGAATGCGTGTCCATCAACAAATGAACAGGGAAGGGAAGAAAAGGAATAGGGACTAAGAGAAATGTAAACTGTCCCAATCACGGAAGTATAAAACAATGAAAAGGATGAGATAATTATTCCTCCGCGACTAGTTGACGAACCAGGAACAGTATCTACTATATTTAATAAGATAAATATACTAGATGCACGGGTAGCAAAAGATGGGTTGAAAATCTACGTTGAGGAAGAAAATTAATTCAGGAAATTAATAAAAATTATCGGAGAAGCAAAATAGAGTATCATCTACCAGGTTGTCAGTAAAAGAACTAAAGGTAGTGCTGCGAGAGCTACCAGTATCTACCAAAAATAAATTAGCTACCAAAAATAAGAGCTACCAAAAATAAATTATATAAGACCTCAAAGAAACGAGATTTGAGTATAACAACGTTAAATGAATGATGTCGAACAAAAAACCAATGCTCTTGGTCCTCATTAACACTGAAAGTCAGATAAAGGAGAAGAAATGTTTGATATAAAGACGTAATAAAACGCGGCACAAATTTATAGATGCCAAATGTACGTTCATGTGCAACAGCCAAAAACCATCCAATCATTTTTTAAATTTGAGCGTAAACTGCTAAAACTGGAAAAGTCTAAATGCCATACAGTGCCCGGAAAATCCAGCAAATATCAAAAGAGTGAGAGATGCCTATAAGAATGAATTAATACAAAATTCTCAGCGAAGAAATGATATAACATATGTCCAAAAGGCAGAATTACAAAATCGAATGTCTCAAATGGATGAGTTTAAATCAGCGGTAAAATCAGTTATAATGGAATTCTTAAAACAATTATTATCCAGACATACAGAAAGACATTCAGAAAGATCAGAGAGGGAGCTCCAAAGGGAGGAGTTGTCCTGGCGATCAGCAACAGAGTAGCAGTCAGAGAAATAGAATTTAAAACAAGTTCAGTTGAAGCGGTAGGAGCCAAAACATGTATGGCAGGCAAAAAAATAACGTTTGTTAGCATATACATCAAACCGAGTACAATACCAGTAGAAGAAGATTTAAAAGATATTTCTAGAAATGATAGAACTGTAACTCGAGGCGATCTAAATAGCAAGCATCCAAGCTGGGGATGCAGATTGACCAACAACACAAGAGAAAAAATTTATGGTTTTATAAGGAAATATCAAAAAGTGAAAATATTCAGCCCGGGTATTCTGATATCAATCCCAACAATAGGTAAAGAAGATATAATATACTTATTTAATCCCACAGGCTGGAACAAAAATTAACATGCAGACAAAGTTTTGATTATCATCAGATTATTACCCAGTAGTGGGAACAATGAAGACCAAAGCGCAGACAGAATAAAACAAGTCGGAATAAATATGTTTGTTATATGGAAAGTAAATACTCCCACTCCTCCTCTTTATTCAGTTCACTGACCTCAAAGCCACGTCCATTGGAGTTGTGCGCAAGCGCTGCTCTGCCTTCCTGCATTCTGATTGGTCTACCTCATTACTGTTTCTCTCTGATTGGTTGTTGAACAATGGCGAACAAGTGTCCTCCGCTCACCTTAGAGTCTTACTCTACCCACCACAATACCCAATTTGTCGGATCACGTGTGTTGTAAGCTCCGCGCCCGGCTAAATATCGTTAGATTTACTTTGGTAGTGCAAAAGTTACTAGATTTAAAACTGAAAGTCCCTATTTTCTATATTCTGAAAAGTTTTACGAGATGTGGTATAGCAAAATAATTCGCTACAAAATGTACAGGGTCGTACAAAAGTTCTACATAAAAAGGATGACGTAATTTGACAGTTCACTGAATTTGACAGCTGTCATTTGTGGCACACATTTGATTTAGAGTACTTCGCAATCTATTAAGACATCTTACAGTATCTCATATAAATTGAGATTAAGTCAAAATATGAAGCGAGGTATTTAGTAATAACTCTAAAAATTAACTTATCTATTTCTACAAATAATTAACAATATATGAAAAATGTATAAAAAAAGAAAACAAGTGCTGTCAAAAGTTAATCTCATGTATTAATAAAAATAAGAATCGTGTAAATTCAAACCATGGAGAAGAAAGTAATCATAACAAAAAGATTCAATGAAATCTTATGCTGTCAGTTTGTAAACTCGGCAAATTGCATTCTACACATTTAGGCTATCATAATGATTCTTTTAAATTGTTTATCTTCTAAATTATAATATAGTTTATAAACGCAATGACTCTGAATGATTAAGAAAGGATGAAAATCAAAATTAAATTGGCTACACTAAATAAATATACTGTCGGGTCTGAAACAGCCTTTGGGTTGCGCAGTGGCTGTAACTCAATTCCATTGTCGTTGGTTAGAGCTTGATGGCTGACAAGGTCACGTCAATTGCGTCTGGGAGCGTTGCTTTTTACTAATTCCACTAACTGCTTTACGATCGATCACGCCTAGTATTATCCATCTGACGAGTATGACGGACTGACGAGTGGTGTTATCCAGTGTGATGCCAAATTGTATTACTTATATGTTGATGTGGAGTGTCCTCATTCGACCAAATTGATCTCAAATTTCCTCGTAGCTGCTAGAGCGGATTTTCTTTACTTATATCTCATGACTCATGATAAGTAATATTCAGAATCGGGACTGATGCTGAGAACGTATTATTAACTGGCATGCTGATGCTCCTTTGTGGAATTAGTAACACGCATTAGCAAAAAAAATCTGGCTCGAAGGACCATGAACAAGAGGTATGCTAATTGACGCTAATGATGAAACATGCTTAGGAGAAACTTGTGCTAATGCTCAAAATGGGCATCCATCCTGACTTTCGCTTTTTAAACCTTCTGTGTTCGAATCAAATAATATAAATATAAATTTTTTCTAATATCTTATTATTTTATAATAGATTATGATTTACTTTATAAAAAATTCGTCGACGATAACTTATTAAAAATACTCTACCCTTCTTAATATAAGAACACAATATGGTACAAAAAAATTTCAATAAAACGAGATAAGTTCTGATTGTACCAATATTTTCGATTATCAATAGTTGAGTTGATTAGGTTAACTTTTGAGTAGCACAGAAAACTAATCTAAATAAAATATATGTTAAACTTGATTTAAAGATATTTTGCTTCTTTGATATATTAATGAAGAAAATGGTTAGAGTTAAGAAGAAAATGAGAGAAAAAAGACGACGACGACAACTATAATAAACAAAATTACGCCAACATGAGTGAACAGACGATGCTCGAAAGTCGGAAACAAGAATAACAAAGAAAATATTTATCGTCAAGCGATGTGTATGATTTTGAAAGCAGCACAAAAGAGTATCTAATAATATCAGGCCATCAAAAGGAGCTCATCTTTCATGAAAAAAAAGCGACAAATTCCTTCGATTACAGATCGTATATCTAACATCTGCGTCGACGCATTGGTTCAACTTAGTATTGAAATGCGAAAAGATATTAGACATTTTCTATTCTTGGTATTCTACTATAGAGCTTTTAAATATTTTAAATAATCAATTATACACTTTAAATAAATTACATCTCAGAATAAAAGATCTATCACAAAAAATAGACATGCGAAATGATTCGGAACGCAGGTGCACTTTGAAGATAGTCGAGTGAAAAAACCAGTCGCGACGCAAGGAGGTACCAATAGGAAAGGGGAAACAAAGTAGTCTTTTTACGCGAATAAGTTTTTGCGTTCATGTGTTGGAGAGAGAAAATAGAAAAATCATTTGAGTAATATGCTTTTTACTAGGCAGAAGTGACATGCAGCAAACTTCTGTTTGAAGCTTAGTAGCGCGGTGGCGACATGATCGAACGAAAATATAAAAGGAAGAATGCAGTAGAATTTTGTCAGATTTGAATTTGTTCAGTCCGAAAGTTTATTTTGTAATTCGCATATTTTGCTCGTTCATTTTTCTGTGAAGTATGGCAGATGTATAAATGTGAGTAATTTTCAATGTAACTAATTTTCATTTCCTATCAATTTTACTTACGATGTTGATTACTAGGTTTTATATTTACTTACATATTGAAAATAAAGTATACTGGTGTCGTATAAACTGTAACAAACTTAGTAAAAATGATGTGGACACATCTTAAGATAAGTAAATTAAGTTTGGGAATTAATTACTCTACTTATTAAATATATATTTTCCGTTATAATTAAAATTTAAAGATTATTTGTAAGAATTACATATCAATTATTATGCTGTATAAATGTAAATAAAATGATAATGAATTTAATCTGCTGAGCGATGCGTATGCATTGGGAAGGGATAAGTAGAATTTGTATAGTAGCATTTATGTGCGAGTGAGATAGTTAGTACTTTTGTGTTACGTACGAATGCTGCTTTAAAGGAAACATGAATTACTGTTGCCGTTATTACGCACAGATGTGTGGTGTATATCTTATACCTTCTAGTCTCCGTGCATTAGGATTTGTTAATAATTTAATAAATTATTTATACTTCAAGTCGCGCGAGTACACTCTTTTCTATGAGTACCCGTTACGGGTCTGAACGTAATGTGTTATGACTTTACACACGTTTTGTGGCAAGCAACTAGAGATTCAGACGGCTCTTGGCCTATAAATAAGGCGCGCTAGCACTTTTGGGAGAGAGTCTCGAGTCACACTTCGAGAAAAAGCCAGCCGTGCTAGCTATCTCCGAGCCATCAGCGACCAGCGAGTCTACAAGTAAGCGTTTGGTAAGCAACATTATATAATTTGCATTGTATTACTTATACTACATGTGTTGCTTAGCTTGTTCCGTTATTTTGTGTGATAGACCGAATGCATATTTTAATTAGCGTAATAATCCGTAAGCATGTTTGCAGTTTTGTTTGAATCTTTCCGCTACCGCTTTCCTGTGTACTAAAGTGTATATCACTAGTCCAGCAGTTCAATCAGGCGAAGTTGCATATATAGTGTACTAGTGGTAGTCATTGGCGTACAGTGGCGTTAGTTCTCTCAGACAAGGGTACGCAGCCATAGTACTTACCTTGTCTCACCATTTAAACTACGAGCTCATATTGTCAGTATAACTGGTCGTATCCACTGACTTATAGTAGCGTTAGTTCTTCCAGACAACGCTACGCCGTCTTTAGTGTTACTACTAGTGAAGCTGGTCACATTTGATTGGCCTACAGTAGCGTTCCCTCGGGCAACGCTAAGCAGCTGTATTAGCTAGCTGTAGAGATAGCTAGCTGTAAGCTAGCTGCAGAGATAGATAGTAGCTGTAGTACCTACCATATTTCACCGTCCGAACTAAGAATGTATGTTATTGATGTAACTGGTAGTGTACCCTGAGATAGAGTAGCGTTAGTTCTTCCAGACATCGCTAAGCCGTCTTTAGTGTACACTGCTAGCGAAATTGGTAATACCCGTTTGGCGCACAGTCAGTTCAAATGGGCGTTGTTACGAAGCCATAGTATTGTCCTATCATATCTTCCGTTTTGCGATTGATATTAAGTAGTTGAAGTTACCGCCATTTTTCACCGCTTTCCGTATTGTTACTTTAGCACCGCATTAACACCGTATTAACACCGTACTTGCCGAACCACACCGTACCGTTAATATTTCGCTAAGCGCCGTTTTTCTTATTAATATTATTTTAATTGCATGACCGATTTGCTAATGATTCTGTTATAACTTTAAATGCTGTTCACTTAATAGTATTATGTTTAGTTTCAGAAACCCTATAGTAAGAACGAGAACCTCTGGGCAACTCAGAAGACTCGAAGCTACCTGAGCCCTCAGTAATAACTGAGAACCGACGAACAACAACATCAGTTCGGAGTGCGGTCTCACTATAAACTGACGTGGCGCCCGAAACAACTTCCTGAAGACCGAGAAAGTATACTATATAGTTGTACCATTATTGTGACAGACGCTAAGGCTCCCCATTAGCAGCGTCGCGAGTGGGAGTTCCGTTTAGCACATGTATCTAGAAGAGATAGATAGTAGAGAGTACGTCGCATATTTTGACGTCCGAACAGAGGGGTCGATGTTGTTACAAAACCTCTATGAAAATTTAGCAAATCAGAATCGCACTATATTTTATAATGTGGTCAGTCTACCCAGTAGACTGACCTCTTTATTAATTATCCTCAAATGATTATTATTATTAAATGATAAGTGGTCGTTATTTTATTTAGTTTCAGCTGGGAGAAAAATTATGTTGTATTCGTATGATTTATGTAACTCAAATAAACCATAATCAGTAACTGTTTTATTATTTGCCAAAATTCATAAGCGCACTTTAATTGTTGTAGTATGTAAAATAAATTATTTGTTGATTAATAGAATACTTTAATATCATGGCTTTTATTAAGCAAGGTGCCATAATTTGTTGTCATTTGTAAAATTTATTAAAGTACAAGGTTACTAAAATAACAGGTAACCTGTTGTTAATATTAAACTACGATCTTTTGATTAAAGACTCTACCCTTCCCCAGTAGAATTGGATGCGTTTTAACTGGAAGTAGAATTAACTTATCCAGTAAGAGCTCACACAATTCCATGTCACAAATTTAAACGTGACAGTATGATTTGTTCAACACTTTACCACTGAATTAGAATCTAAGATCAATTAAATGAACAATATTTATTGGTAATAGAAATTAATTTGTTTTAAATTTGTACTAAAGAAAGGAACCAGCTAATTGATAACCAAAATATAGTAATATGGATAAAAAGAACCCTTAATAATTCAATTTCAATATTGAGTAGCACTTAAAATCGTGTACGCATAGAAGATGGCATCTATTCTCTTTTAACATCTTAAATTTAACTATATATTGTTACATTATACTTTTCAAATAAATTTGATCAGTATAAAAAGAGCGTACTACGTTTAAGGCCAAAATTTTCCGGCAGGCTCAAGCAGACACACACATACACACAGGCCTACAATTTTTTTTATTAGCCATGAGAGACTACTCTTATTATTATATCTTGGCTATAAGACCTTTCTTTTTTGTTAGGAGGAGTATTCCTTTACGTATTCATGGAATATATAATAAATAAAATTCAGGTAGTGTATAAGATCTCTTTTATCTTTAAATAGTATCCAGATATCAAATAATAAAAGCCTTGCGAATAACGCCAGCGGAACTTTATTAAAAAAAATTATTTAGTTATTGAAAATTAAAATATCATTTCGTTTTTAATTAATTTTATTTCTTAATTACAACATTTATTTTAAGCTCTTTACGTTTCAATAGATTGCACTAGATAAAGTAATTTATTTTTGTTTATATTAATTATTTAATTCAATTATACATTTAATTATGTTGCAAGTACTAATACATTTAATATATTACAACGATTGCACAATGCTAAACAAATCGCGTAATTTGTTTAATTATTTCTTAGTTCAAAAACTTGATAAATACATTCAGCAAGATTAACTAGAATGATTTAACACTTATAACATTTAATTAATTACTTTTACTACCGACATTCAAGTCTAATTTGGCCGGAGTATTTATTCTATATGAATATAATACTAAACTCTAATTATAATACACGCTAGGTTTTGCAGGGAGGGGCTATAAAAGATTTATGGTAGAGTAAGCAGAAATGGATGCGACAATAAGAAGATGAACTATCGAAAGATTTGGCTGAAAATAGCTTGTGGAATTTAGCTGTATATCTGTCTGTTGCTTGTAGAGAATGTTGGTTTTACAATCTACTGACTTGATAGAATTAATCTAGGAGTAGCATAATGATTCCTTGTGACGCTTTTGGGAGCACACCATTCTTTACGCTGCGACTATGCTCGCCGTCAAAAGCAGGCTTAAACATCAAAAAAGAATGATACTGGTTGACACGTGCAATTATGCTCACTCGAAGACAATCAGACCAAGCTCTAAATGCATGTCTGAAACTGGCCTTTTTATACGAAATTATAGAATTTTGGCGTCCGGCCTTAAATTGAGGTCCCTGGGTTTTACGCATGCTCCCCAAGTTTTATTTTCTTAACTTTCATAGGAGCTGATATATTTAATGTGGTACAATACCCGTTTTCGAAATTTTACCAAAAACTGTTTTAAATATGTTCCATTTCAAAAAAAGTGTTTAAAATGGAACATATTGCATAGGTCGACCATCAAACTTGATTTGATATAATAATTTCTAACCGATGATATAGGTACAAAACAGTGTTAGTGTGTATTCAGTTACACACTTAAGAGTGACGTTCTGTAAAATATGGGTGTTGATAAAGCTTAATACCTGATAGCAGAAATGGCCATCCACCCGTGGTTCATCGGAATTTTTTTCAGATCTCTCATATGCTACACATCATTTTCGAATTAACATCTATTCACTTATAAAAATTCGTCTTACTGCGAAACAGTAAATACTATACATATATCTTCATAAATTATATTATGATTAAAAAAAATATTTAAAAAATATTTTTTCTTCTCAAAAGGGGAAGCTGTGGTATCTCAAGTGGAAGTACTTAAATTCAATCATATGGTTCATACTGTATATTAATAATAAGTACATATATTGAAGATTTATATGATTAAGAAATATGAAATAAAAGTTTACAAACAATTATCAAAGTAATTCGTAATCAAAAAGTTAAGGAATTTAGGTAATATAACGAAATCAAGTATAGTTAAGCAGAAAAGTGTTCAACATTACGCAAATATAAAACAATTAGATATTAAAAATGATTACGATATATATTTTGCTTACATACGAAATATAAAATAATTTTAATAATTTTACTTAACAATAATATGGAACATATTATTGACGAATTAGATTTACTAGAGTTGAGAGCAACTTGTAGTTATTTTACATAGTAGGAATAAATGGAGTTTTATAAAACAGTTTTATTTATTTAAAAATATCCCAATATAATAAGTGGCCAAAGTATACTATAATAACATGTTACTCTAAATAAATTGATTACTTTAAATAAATAAATTGCAACAATACGGACCTGGTAAGAAAGCCAGATTGTAAGATAAGAACATAAAGAGTTGAAATATATGATCGGCTATTACGCATTAAGTAAAGACGTAATAATAACAACAGCGAGGTTTCGTTGTTGATTTCGGTATCTATGGTAATCTACACATTAGCTGTTTGATAATATGCACACTATTCACGTGATAATAGGAACGCTTATAGCGTTGATAAATAAGAATAGGAGACTTAAGTAATATTGATACATATTGGTTGGCCGCCATGTGCAAACTGCTGTTGCTTCACTGAATTGTGTGGAAGACCGTAGGACGTAATAATTAATGAGTGAGTGATTACACAGAGACCCGCAGAACAGAAAAAAAGATGTGTAGCGGTTCTCGCCTATAACTACCGCCGATTTGTATAGAATATTTTAGTTCTATTTTCGAACTCGAAGCTCCAGTTAACAACAGCAGCGGCCATCAGCTACGACCGACCAACTAAGGATAGCAAGCAGGGCGACCAATCAACGATCGCTGGATAAGTAAGCATATGGCATGTAGTTATAATAGCTTTGTTACTCCTCCTACGTTTCTAAATGTTTCGTTGATTAGACAACTTGATAAAAAATATGGTTCGTAACCAGATGAAGAAGTATCTGATTATACATTTTGTGAAATTCTAGCTCATACATACTCGTTCGATTGCGGTATATTCCTATTCGTTAAAAAGTGGCTACAGTATTTATACAAAATGTTCAAAGAATTTTTTCGTAGCTTTATGTGCTTAAAAAGACAATGCGAGGTTAGAATTTTCTTGTCGAAACGTTTTCTATTATATTGTTTACTTGACAGGCAAACAAATTGCTCAATTTTTATTGTCGTTCTCCTGTCATGCGTTTTATGTCGACGATTTTTTTATAAACAAAATTTAATATATATATGAAAAACAACATTATTTGTACGTAAATGGCTTACATACCATATATGCGTATGTCATTTCATATTTTAATAGAATTTTATTACTTTTTGTATCGTTAAAAATCATTTTATAGCATATTTCTCATTTATATTAGAATAGTTTACAAGGATATTAAAAATCTAATAAAAAATTCATAATTAAATTTAAATGATTTATTTGCGACGCTAAAGTGATGTAATGAATGTTGAACAGACAAATTAAATATACAAAACATTTAAAAAAAGAACTTAAAAAAAAGAGAGAATAATTTAGTTTTTCGTAAGAGTATTATGGTTTTTAGAAAATTGGACAAAGAGAAAAAGAACTACAACGATAACTTTATTCAAACCCACGACGCAATAGAGTAATTACTATTTCCTTATATGGGTGTAGATTACATAAATATTTAAATTATAATAATGTATAAATATTACATATAGTTATTAACAAATACAGCCAGTTTGAAGATGAATGGGCTGATCAAAACGGAAGTAAAATATTTAATTTTGTGCTTTAAAAAGCGAATGAAAAGCATCAAATGACTAATAGGAAATTTTTGAAAAAACTTCAGAGGTTTTCTGACCATTTTTTAATCATATAGAACTTTATGAATCATGAGTAAAATGCTAACATATTTTAAGGGTTTGTATATTCAATCTAAGTCGCCATAGTAAATGTTTTAAATATAATAAGCAAGATGTAGGAATAATTTAAATTAAATTCCTTTTTTTTTTGTTGGATATCATTTGAAGAAAAAACAAATGTTCTGTTATAATAAGCAAGTAAAAAAGATTCTAAAAAATTTTCGAATGTTTTTTTTTTATTATTATAAGCACTCTACTTTAATACTGTGCCTGCGAAATAGTGGCAAAAATGCTATTGACTATCTTACATTATTGAAAACTATATTAAATTATTAAAAAGTACAAAGGCTAATTTTTGTGTTGCGGCATGGCTGTATGTCACTAATTTACGTTAATATATGCAATTGGTTAACTATTTTTAGTGAAGATTTAAGATATCTCTTAAATATTCACGACTTATATACTTCAAATTATGGTTCTTGATTCGTACATACCAACTATTACGTAACGTAGTTTTTGCTAGATATGGTTCTAGGTTTAAAAAACGCTAATTACGCACAAAAATGAATAAAACGTTGAGTTTCAGCAAGACAAACTGATGGGGGTATACGAAATAAAAGGGAAGGGGTGACGGGCGTTGGTTGGGTGATGGCAGCATGCACACCTATTGCTTACCTAAAGCTTTATCTTTTATGTGTTTCGAAATTATGAAACCAAAAAGCGTAAAAACGTTGGACGTTATCCCTTTTATTACGAAATTTATATCGTCTAATTTCCTCATGTAAAGCGCAAACACTGCTATTGCGTTGATTAAGCCAGTTAATTTCTAACGTTGTTGCCATTAAATTGGATTTTATTATCACTTATTAGTAGTTACACTGTGCTGATATGCGCTTTCAGGAATCGGAATAATTTTGTTAAAAGCTCTACAGATATTGGATTAAACATTATAAGTAAATAACAAAATAGACGAAATAGACACATACGACAATATTTAAAACCTTATTATCGATATGCATATTTTCGGTCATGTTTTCCCCCTCTATTAGGTGACCTCGGTTGATGCATTTGG
Source organism: Adranes taylori (assembly GCA_009867245.2). NCBI lineage: Eukaryota > Metazoa > Arthropoda > Insecta > Coleoptera > Staphylinidae > Adranes > Adranes taylori. Next base: position 13,603 of record WYDF02265475.1, read on the forward strand.
CTTCATGCATAACTCTCTATGTACAAGCATTTATTTAAGATTTGATTAATTACCATAGGGGATAATCAATAACTAATATTTATTTCTGCGTTTCGTAAAACGAATCTATGTGAAGTTTCGCTATGGTTGGCTTATCGTGTTCTATCTTATTCACACTGCTAAACATTTTATAGTATATCAGTATCTCGAAGTATTTACACTATTTGTGACTATCTAATGCTCAACCTTTATAGGACAAATTGCCACATGACAATATATATATAGTTTGCAATTTGTTTCACCCTAATAATATAATATAGTATTAAGTCATGTGGCTCTTTACTTCTTAAAGAGAAATTGGAGTTAAATAGATGTCTATTTATTTTAATTATTGTCCCCACAAACAAAACAAAATCTTTTAATCAAAATATACCCTTAGGGAAATCAGCATCAAGCTCCACTCATTGCAATTATTATTTCCTTCAAATGTTTAGCCTTTATTAAATTCGGCAACAATGTAGGTATGTACGTCCAGAATTTTAACGTTAAAATTAAACGCATTAATATAATAACTGTGTGCGGATAAATTATAATTGTATCTCGCCAATTCGCCATAACCAGGAGAGATATATTTAGCTAATTTTATATAATTTTATTTAATGCGGTGCAGATTTATTAACTGATTTTGTGCACAGTAAACCATTTTCTCAAAAACAATAAAAGTTACTTAATTTTAAGGAACGTGTTGATTTTATTAAAAATAAATGCTATTCGTCTATTCGATTAGGTAAGGAAAAGACAGATTGTGTCTAATTCTGCCAAATGAATCCGTTATCCAAATTATAGCTGAACAACTGTCGTAAAACTTTGTGTCTACTTCACTCGTGGCTCACTTCGAGAGAATTTCGATTTTATAACCGTAGTTAACACAAATTGTTAAAAGAGCATTAGTTAGTATGCTTTAGCTTTAAATTTCTGAATCGTTCAATTGATCAGCACCTTCATCTTTTAAGATGAAAAACAACTTCATCCTTATTAACGAAAACCAACAAATATATACAGATTAAAAACTAGGATAACGTGAATACTTTAACAATAGACAGGGCATAATATAAGAATATAAGTTAAATATATTGCTGAGTTGTAATGATACAGATTTGTTTTGTAATATGGACGTGACCTAGAGTAAACTTTTTTGTGCGTTTTCATGCAAAACATGAAATTTTTATTATGCATAATTTCTACAAAATAAAAGACTTTTTGGAAAGAATATTTGATACATTTTCACTGTTCAATTTGAGTGAACATTCTGTCGCCGACCTGTAACTGTACTTTCTAGTGACTATAATTCTACCATATTGACGTTAGTAGGGTCGTTCAATGTCTGTGATGGCCGATCCTCTCTCTTCTGCCTGAATCTGTTTAACATATGCTTCAGCCGTTCTATCGTAGCTGACGATGATGCCTAAAATGATCCAGATGTAGCGTAGCATGTTGATGTGGTTTTCCACGTGATGCCACATGGTGTCATTAATGCTATGACTTAAAAATTCTTCACCGAATGCTATATATTCTAGTTCCTGAGCCAATGATTCTTCTTTACTAATTTGAGTGGATTGGTAGAGTTTCGTCCTATTGGCTTGTGCTGAAGAAGAATAGCTGGTTGTGACTGCTACCTTCATACTACGTTGTGGCATAATAATATGCTGCGGTGTTCTGCTCACACATTGATCGAAGTTTATACTAAATAAGTATACGGATTAAACCAAATAAGTAAACGGAAAATAATAACTTATTCTTCTAATTCGAGTTTGGTTCAAAATGACTTCTTCCCGCGTGCCGTTGCATTCAATTGCTATAACTCTGACTTCATTCTTCACAAACATCTAAGTATTACCCATAGATAACTTGCGTCATAACAAGCGTAACAAGATTTGCTGAAATACGACTACGTCCTGTAACAAAGCATGTTACTTTAAAAGATAAAAGTCTATTTATGTAATCCTTCATAATAAAGAAATTAAATAAATTAAATAAATAAATTATGTAAAACACCCTACTGGGACAAAACCAGTTATTATATTTAAACGCATTTTCCATTCAAACGCAGTATTATGTTTTCCGTAATACCTCTGTATTATGTATTTAATCTGTATTATGTTTTCCGTATATAATATATATAGAGAGTGGAATTATGTGGATACGCGAGAAGCATATGGGCTGTACGCATGCTTCGCTGTTACCTGTTCAAGAGACCGCAATGGGAACAAAATAATATGCTTGGTTCGTCGCTGCTACTATGTACGCTGAATGTTTTGACTCTAACGTGGGAGGCACTACCGAGAGAGGAATTCCATGTTGGGTGGAATTAGCGTGAAATTTGCATAGGATTATGTGAGAAGAGCGTATAAGGCAACAAATGTATGTCGTGTGTTTCACTACACACAGACCCGTATAGCGGATCAAACGTTGAATGACGGCTCACGTTTATAAATAGCGAGGTTTTGAATAGAATTAATTTGTTCCAATTTTGAGAACAAGACCACCATCACCAGCAGCAACAGGAGCAGCCTGCAAAGCGATCAGCCAAGCCAAGCTAACACAATGCTTAGACAGCAATAAAAGCGAGAATAACACATTTTCTGAGCGATTTTATATACTGTACACGTTTCTGTTTATTGCATGTGTATTGAATAGCTTTGTTTCTTCTACCACTACACCTTGAACCTCTCTCCTACACCACTTGAGCGTATAAGATCACTAGTACGGTGATCTTATACACTCAAGTGGTTACGGTTACGCAAATCATCGTAATCATTAAAGCTCTCGTGGCAACTGTGCATAACCGTAGAGTAACGATAACTAGTGCACTCCCAGGATTCGTACCTTTACAGTTAATCATATCTTATTTTTAGTTTTTCCTCCACATTACCATCTTATTAATAATTATTTGTACATGCTTTTCGCATTATTATTCTTTTGTTTATATTATCATCGTACATCTGTACTGTTTTATTTGCACTGCTTAAATATTGCTTTGTTTATGATAGAATTGCTAGGTTTATTTGTTAACTGCCACTGTTGCGTCATTAATTTAATTTAATATTCTTTCATTGATATTTAAGTGTGCATATATATTTCTTTCTTTGTTTATACTGTCTAGAAGACCAACAGACATTATTTTGTTAAATTCGTTAAATGTTGTTTCACTAATTAGCAGTAAGAATCTTTTTCAGCTACCCACAAGAACAAGAACTACTGGACCACTCACGTACTCGTAGTAACTCGTGTCCTCAGTAAGCCACTGATGGCTGGTGGAACAACAAGAGCGGTTCCATCGTGCGGCCTCATGTTAAACTGACGTTAATCTTATTAAGATATTTATTTGTTTGCACTATCTGTGACAATCGCTAGGACTTTCTGTTAGCAACGTTACGAGCGAGAGCCTATATAAGAAACTCGTTCCAGTACTCATATCACAGCTTTCACTACGATCTCAACTGGAGACGCAGGTATTTACGTTAGGATACATCCAAACTGTCTGAGCTTAGAATAAAAAAATACATAAAGGCAAGAATATGGAATACCTCTAAACTACACTCGTAAAGTTACGGTTTGTAAAAGGAGTTTAACGTCAACTAGTCACTAATTTATATGATTGATCAATTAGTACTCAGTACGACGAAATCAGGGCTCGGAAGCATAATGTTAGCAGCACGGCGTATCTACCTGTCATATTTGGGAAGTCAATTATGGTGCAACCCAGAAGTTAGTAGTTTCTGCACTTTCACTCAGAGCTCAGTATTGACTTGGGTGACCCATTTCCTGAATTTCAAGAAGCAAACACTCCGTTTATAATATCACCCATTAATTCATTCCACCAGTCTATTCAATAATACTATAACCCATTGAATAGCTTTGTTTCTTCTACCACTACACCTTGAACCTCTCTCCTACACCACTTGAGTGTACACGGATCGACCCACAGCCACTACAAATACCCATTGTGCCTTATATGCTGATGATACAGTCTATTGGCATGGAATTTTAAACAAGCCGTCATTTGCATCTATCTCTTGATAATTTTTCCAAATGGCGCATCACACCAAATCTTCATTCTACACCCCAACCAGGTTAAAAACAAATTTCCAAGCCGCACTTATATTCGTGTCAGACTATGGATCGAACCTATTCGGTTACGAGACGAAGTCAGTTATCTAGGCTGGCACTCAGACGTAGATAATATTCTATCCAAAGTGCGTAAATGAGCTAACATAATTTCAACACTCCGAGGTTGCTGTCCAAAAACTCTGCATCAGATCTACAAAACTTATATAAGACCATTGTTAGACTAAAGAGATAGTCTGTAGTCCACACTTTTAAATTCACACAATTTGAACTGCACAGACTCACAAACTACGAATGAAAGATACTTCACAGGCTACGTTCCGATTTTCGAGTTCAGTTCTATATAAACATTGCTCTGCCGAGCATATCACTAATCTCTAAAATCTCTTCAGTTGGTCTAGATATCCGACTCGACGTGATGCAGAAAACAGTATGATACCCCACTAGACCGTTTGCTCCATTTGGAAAGCCAGTTACCACAGCATAAAACTTCCACACAAGCCCTTTTCTCATCGTGCTATGGCCAAGGTTTTGCGGGCTTCCCTTGGCTGTTAAGTTTCCCTTGGCTGTCAAGAAACGCTAAAGTAATGTTTCTTTCCTGTAAGCTTAATTAATGTTTCTTTCATGCAAACTTACAAGCACTATTAGTAATTTTTCTACTCACAAAAAATTCCCAGCTGAAAAAGACGCTAAATTCTAAAGAATCCTTCCATAAATACTCCAATCTTGCAATTCCAACAGGGCGGGGGGTGCAGTTTAGTGGGTACAAGTTCCACACTGTTGCGAGTACATTGGTTTCATTTTGACGATTAGATGAGTTGGCCCAAATTTAAACATCTGTTGATGACATGTGTATACAAATAGCTTAAAAATCCAGACCGGAGCAAATACGTATTTCCAGTATTAGGGTAACTTTCATCGGTACTCCCTTTTAGTAGCAGTTCATAGTCTTCAACCTAACAACTATACCACGTCTGGATGTTTCAGCGATTTCCAAATTCGTATTAAATGTTACATGTCGTCTATTTACAGACCTCTTCTTAACAAGTAGGCGAAAGGGAACTAACCCAGCTGAGACAAATAGTAGGTGTTGGTTCCCTTCAACAATCGTAATTAGACATATGGTTTCATTTAGTTTCAAAATAACCACGCTCTTTAATGAAATATTATTCTTAAAAGTATTTAATACATCCATACATCAAAACATTTTTAAGTCTAAGTATTATTGAGAATTAATCTTGGCTTAATCAAATCGAAAAATTCTATATAAAAAAATCACGTTTGTTAGACTATAAATGAATGTTTGAGTACAACAGTACTTATTAAATTCAATTTTCCATTTGTATAATCGCTCTAAAATATGGACTTTCAATTTGGGGCGCATCACCGAAAGTGGAGGAAGCGTCCCTGATACAGAAAAGAATTGTAGGAAGCACATATTGTGGTAGCTATTTTTGATGTTCAAATGTACTTAATTGCCACAAGCTGTAAATTGAAAAAAGAAAATATATATCCGTATACAATCTTAATTTTGAATTGAAAACTCTTAATAATTTTGTTCAATTGTCAATAAATTTATGTTTGTTTAATTTTATAAGAGTCGCTATATTTGTTAAGAAAAATTTAGTTGTAGATAAAGTTTATTAGAATCAAATTATAACTTTAACCTCGATTTTTATGCAAGATAGCACTGTGCGAAGTCAACGACTTGAGAACAGATTATTTAACTTGGATACATAGCCGCAGGGTAAATTGCTGGCAAACTCTGCGAAAATTAAATTTTCAATTGCAATATGGCTTACAATTTTTGCTACTTGCGTTGTAAGTACTTCAATAATGGGCAATATTAATATATTTGTTATATCAGAATTATTATTATTATGTAACGAGAAACATAAGATTCAAAATTAATTAAATTTCATACTTTTTTGTTGTAGCTGTTCTGGCATTCAAGAAGCTATAATGACATTTGTTTCAGCATCTGGAACGAGGGCATCATAACGGGGGAAGTATTACCACTGTTTGGTTCATATCTGTATGGTGAACTGAACCTTACAAATGAATGAACCATTGACTGGAACAGGCACTCTCAATGTCAATGGTAACCAAGAGTTGTTTCATATTAAACAATAGTAAGACAACATAACGCTCCCCCAACCAAGAAACGATTTAAACCATTGTACGATGTGTTAAAACTGTTAAAAGTCAAAGAACAGAAAATCGTGTATGGGAATTAGTGAAAGAAAGCGAAAATTATACAAGTATGGCTCAAAATATCAATTCGAATATTCAAATAATAGATAACCTCTCATATAGTCACAGAGGGCAGAGTATCCTTAGTGCAATGCCAGCACCGGAAAACGTTTCTTTTATAAAAGAGAAGATTAGCCTTAGTGGATCAAACATAGGACCGCTACAAGAATGAGTGATCAGAAAGAGGTAGTACAAATCAATAATCTGCTACATCACACGGGATCAAAAGTGACAAAGTCGTTGCAAACTCTGTGAAGAACATATAAAGAAATAAAAGATTAGAAGCTGCAAATATGAAGATGAAATTTTGTGCGACAGATTAGTTGCTGGTATTAGAGCTCAAAAACACTGAGAGGACCTACAAAAGAATTGTGCGCTGACCTTGGAAAAGGCAATGACTAAAATAAAGCTAGCTGAAAGAATAAAAAGTGAAAACAAGGAGCTAACAGATTAAGAAAGCGCTATTGATAGAATATGGTAGGAATCAAGGGTAGAATCCATCAGAAAGTCCATTTATATTTTTGAGTAAATAAATGAAAAGAACATGAATGACACACATCCAATATTCAAGCATGGATGTCCAAATTTCAACATCCAAATTTCATACATACATCCAAATTTCAAATAATACGATGCGTGATGTGCCAAAAATTAGATAAAGACAATTATAATGAAGTAAAACAAAGTATTCCAAAAACTTCATATATTTCATATATTTAACAAACCGAAGCCTCCAGGCGGTAAATGTGACAGTTTACACAGCTACGAGGATTGAATGTTTAAACATTTACATGTTTTGGGGAAACAATCATCCCTTCTTCAGAAGAACTGAATAAATAGCTGAGTTAATAACAATAAATTGATTAAAGCAAATAAATAATACTTTCAGCATGTCTTTAATGCCACTGTGACAAAATTAATGTCTTAACGTTTTCGTTTTTTTGATTATGAAATTTTATAATTTACTATATACATTTTTAATAAATTTAGTAGCACAAGCTACTAAGATGTTTTAGAAAATTTTAGTTTTTCATTTTAGAATTGGTGTACGCCATGATTGATGCCGTACTAAAACGTTCTGTAGACGTTGTTTACGGAAATGGACTAGAGAGGGCATCACCCTCTTTAGTGGCGATAATTTAATGAAACATTTTTTGAAATTTATAATAATTTGGACATTTAAATTATTGACTGGCTTAAATCAAAATTTCTTTACAAAAGTTAATCCTGTTATACATTAACTGGATTATTGTCATTATGCAGTTAATGTATAAATATTTACAAAGAAAATATTGAAGAATATAATTTAATATCAAAAATATAATTTATGAAAACAAAAGTCAATGTTAAATATAAATAAATATTTTAAGTATGAAATTGTCAAATAAAACATGATATCTACAAGTCAGTATTTTGGTAATAGATTAGATAATTCTTTTAAGCTTGATTTTTACGAATAAAGTATAAATTAAAATAAATCTAAATAAATAAGATCATTGTGCGTTATTGTCTAAAAAATAATGATAAAATAAGTTTGTGAGCAGCGGGAGAACTGTAAGTAGTTTATTTCAAATTTATTGGGGTGTAAACTAACAAATCTTAAACGCCATTTTTGTTTGAGTATTTGAACGCAGGAACAAGTATTGACTTATTTTATTAATTACAAGGCTTTGATTATTTTATTATTATTTGTTTGAATGAACGAAGATTTTATTTGATGGCATGTACGAATTTCTGAAATGTAAGAACACATTTTCTATTTAACTTTAAACGATTCTTTCATTTTGCTGCCTGAACTACAGATGTTATCAACTATCGCTAAGGGTTGGCATTACCATTAATTATTTAGGCATGATTAAATCTAAAGGGTACGTCCATCTTAGCTATGGTATAGTCTAGTGTTTTATTTTAAACTCTATTGGGGTAACTAGGGGATTATAATTAGAATGTGCAGATTCAATAACTAAAATAATAACTTAATTTAAGATAAGTTAAGGCACCTAAACAAAGTGCATACCTATAAAGTAATAAAAGATCTTAGTACCGTTAAGGTGAGAGCAGGAAGGCTACGCTATCCCACTCAAATCTTCTCCTCTCACCACGTCATCGGAGAACAACCCTCTCCTGCAAAATAGTACGTGACAATATTCTATAAGTAATATAATAGATTCACCATGTTTTGTGACAATGTTAGACTAGACCCACGTCGCGCGCGAGGGTGTCACAAACGATCTAATTAATTTTTTTTTATAATCAACGAGAAGGTACCTACAACTACGAAATTGATCAAAAACGTTATTAAAAATTTGTTTCATTACAAACTTAATGAGAAAAGGTTGAATATTTATATCAACAGGAAGCTTCGCGTATATTAAATTATTTTGTTTTGTCTTACTGTGTTTAGTTTAGCAAATATATTTGTATATATAGTACAAATTGTTTAAAATCTTATGATATTATTTTATTTCTCAATCATTATATTACTCTGTGTAATATAAAAATTGGATTTAAGGGATCTAATTTGAAAACTATCGAAATTCACGTATAATATACCTGCATTAAAATAAGTAATACATTTCAAAAATTTATTATAATAATATAGAAAAATATTTAAAATATTTGTATTTAATATTTCTGAATTTTCTCTGTTAAAAGTGACTCTGAAAACAAAGATATATCCTTCAAATCTATTCCTCGTAAATTTCACCAAACATCAAGTCAACTGAATTAATAATTAGGAATCAATATAAGTGTAGCTTAATGAAGTTGAAAGCAATTATTTTTAAATATGTTATACACTGAGAAGAAAAAGGCACCTTGAAGCGTCGTCAACCACCGAAACCTGGAACAGACCCTATTAAAATTAATCTCGCTTCTTTCGGTTTAAAAGACACAGTAATTTTTTTCTTTCGAAGATAACATAAGAGATTACCTGTATGAACTTTAAAAAGTTAAAATTCATAAATTCCTTATGTCACTAAAGAAAAGATCCAACTTTTAAATTATTTAATAAGATATTTGTTAAAACATAAAATTTAAATAGGTTTAATCTAAGTACGTAACTAGAGTATAAATAGTTCTTAAATTGCCTTGACAGTAATCTTCTCTTCTGACATCTGGGAGTTTTTTATTTCACTTTCGAAAATGCGTTTTTTGGAATGTTTTTTTTTTTTGAAACTTCAAAATTATTTCAGATGGATTGTAAGAAAGTTACTTGGATCTCTCATTCGTATAATAAATAATTATGCAAGTGGGACACGTATAATAATAAAATAGTGTCCTGTTTCTTATTTGTATAGGCCGGCATTGCCCACTGCTGCTAGGAGTGTGAATCTTACTGCACAGCCTAATGTATAAATAAGCGTGCACTTTAAAACTTTATGCCCGAAAAAGAAATAGAGCAATTTGTCAGTACTAAAACAGGGATCGACTAACTCCGAAACATCTTTTTGGCGTACAAAAGTGTAAATGATTTCTGTGCAAAAAATGTGTTTTTTCCCCCGACTTGTAGGGAAGTGTTTAGAAATTTCCTATTTAAGGTTTGTTTCTACAATAAATAGCTACAGAGCTGTGCTGGTCAAATTGAGTAATTCGGAAAACATAGTATTTCTTGGTACTTCACATTGCTGTAACTCCAAAATATTTTATTTTGGCTCTAAAGTCTTCTTCTTCTTCAAGAGAATTTAGTTAGCTATAGAGTCAATGTATTAATTTTTTTATTATAAGTGTTTTTTTTTGTATTATAAGTAGTTGAACAAATGTGGGGCAAATTAAGTAAGATAATAAAAGTAAGGTAGAGACATTGACTTCAGACCGATGCTAACATAAATTGGAATAAATACAACAACAACTCGTTGTGGGTATGGAGATGGAGAAGAAATAACGCTGAGATTAGATTACACCATCTTTTGTAGAGCATAAGTTCATCATCCACTGCATTATTAGATAATATTCAACAGAAAGGTCACATCACAGTCAAGGAGTTAAAATTAGTGTGAAACTGCCACAAAAACATTTAGTACACGCAAATATAATTTACGCCAATTGCAGGACAAATATTAATAAGTTAGAACATCTACTTCCAAAAATGTTTGACTTAGGAATATAATTAAGTAAGATCATTAATAATGAATAAATGTTGTAGTAACAAAATAATGTTTATAAACAAAGTACAAATAAGCGATCGGAGATCAAGCAGAATTGAACGATTCCTCGTGATTGCCTATTAGGTAATTCAAGAAGAAAAAGAAGAAGAAAAAAAGGTCGAAAATGAAATAGAAAAAAAGGAGGAGAGGCAACATCATTCCTCGGTGTGATAAATGGTCGAGAATATTGCCAGAATCCTATGAGATGATGATTTCGAGTATATACTTATATTCTTTTCTCTATCTGTCTCTACGCGTTCTGCGACTCTAGCTAACATCTACCTAGATCATAATGAGATAGACACTGTTAAAACGATAATTAAAAAAGATAGGGCAGATGTTAATTGTAATTTTTAAATTAGGTTATGTAGAATCATTTGTGGATGCCACTAAATGTATTTTTACATCGAGTTTATATTTGTATTTTAAGTAACCAACATCATAAAATACATTCAAAATTAAAAAGGATTAAAGTCATTAAAATCGAAATATATTTATAAAATTTTATACAAATGAATTTTGTGGTAGAAAAAATACACCCATATGATCAAGAACGAACAATGATCAAGAACGAAAAGCATTTTAGTCTACAATCACGGAAAGTTACTAGAGATTTTCGTTTCGGAATTGATTCAAATGGTTCAAACGTTTTGGGATGAGTTGAATAATAAATTTAACTGCTCATATGTTTCCCTAAAATTCCCTAAAATTTTCAATATTTTGAATGCTGCCCGTAATTACGTTAAAATTACAGTAGGGTCTAGGTTAACCGTCACTCTTCTAACCGTCAGGTCTCAGAGAAAATGTTTACATATCGCATCATTCTCAATTTTCATTTCAAATAACTGCGCTATCTTACCAGTCGACCGGTACACTTCCATACGAAAATTGTAAATGAATGTACTTACAGTATTTATGTGGTACAACAATACAGAGTAGGGGCGTCGATCTCCGCCGAGAAAATTAATCATGCTTCTCAGCCGTGCCAATCATATGCGAACGCACCACATTCCTAGACAAATTGGCCACAATGAACCATTGCATTGTTAGTTTCGTGTTTAGCGTCTGACAGTCTTATTCAGTGTAGTGATAGATTTTTGTGAGTTTCGTTTCAGTGTGCTTAGATTGAGTGCGTCATAACGTAAACATATAGCGTTGGATTTAACTCAGAAAATGGAAATTATAAAACTCTTGTGGAAAGAGGAAAATGCGAGTAGTATTCCACCAATTTACGGCTTGGGCGGACAACTATTAATGCTATTAAAAGAGACTTTAGAAAAAATTAAAACTACGTTTCGAAAATGAAGAATTCTGATTGTAACGTTAAAGCTAGAAAAACAATGAAACCAGCTAAACTTGAGTATCCTGATACGATAATGTACCAATGGTTTCTTCAAGACCGCAGTCAGGGAATGCCTTTAAGAGGTTCAATAATTCTTTATCCTGTATTTATCCTCTATTCAATAATATAGGATAAAGCCATAGAAATGAACCAAAAACCTGATGATGATTCCAGTTTCAAAGCCAGCGTTTGTTGGTTAGAAAAATTTAAGTCTGTTCATGGTATCCGTCAGTTAGACATTTCGAGTGAAAAACCAGGTGTCGATAGTACCTTTGTAGCAGATTATCGTAAAGAATTGAACAAATCATTAAAGAAAGAAAACTTGTGAAAAACTGTTTTGAAACAAGCCTAAATTGGAGAGCTTTTCCCCAGAAAACCTTGGCAATATTATCTGAAAAATCTGCGCCGAGATTTAAAATTCAGAACGACCAAATAACTCTCGTTATGTGTGCGAATACAATTTAAATGGATTGCCTATACGATATTATGCTCAAAAAAGCGCTTGGATGAGCCAAGACATTTTTGAAGATTGATTCCACAAAGTGTTTGTGTACAATGTAAAATCTCACCTAAAGTTAAAAAGGACTGCGAGAAGAAGCCATTGCTGCTCATGGACGATGTGCCTACTCATCCTATAAGTAAAATAAAGGATGTCGATGGCAATATAACTTGTCATTTTTTTACCAGCGAACACAACCTCATTGATTCATCCAATGGATAGGGGTATTATCGAGACGATGAAACGGCGGTATCGAAAAGCGTTCTTAGAAAAGCTTTTTTCTGATGATAATTAATTTAACGTCACGGCTTTTAGGAAGTCATATACCATCAGATACGCAATTTTCAATGTGTCTGAGGCTTGGCATGATGTTTCGGAGAAAATATTGGAGAAAGGTAGGAATAAATTATCACCTGTGCAAGAAAATGACGTGAAAAACGCGGAAACTGAAGAGGAAATTGTAATCGATGCAGCAAACATTTTCAAGTTCTGTCAAAGTGTTCCGGCGGAAGAAAATATTTTAAAGGAAGATGTTAGTGAATGGCTTGGAATGGAAATAGTCGATGGGAAGAGTTGGTAGACAGTGTTTTGCGGAAGGATGATGATGTGAATGAAGAAGAAGATGTTGAAGTGACAGATGAATCGGTAAAAACAGTTACTCATTCAGAAGCTGAAAATATGTTAGTAAAATGTATTAACAGGTTCGAACAGCAGGAAGAATCAGACGTCACTTAACTGTTACAACTTCGCAGATTTTGCGACATGGCGGCCAGAAAAGCTAGTGGTGTTTTGAAACAAAAACAAATCACAGACTACTTTAAGAAGTAAGTTTGCTTTAGGTAAGTAATTGCAAAATCTTTGATTTTCCTACAGTACAATAACAATTCACTTACGTTTAATTTACTTTTAGTGCGATTAAGTTAATATAGTTTGATGATGTGTAGAACACTGTAATGTATACTACGGTATATAAAATACTGTATTAAAGTCCTACGTAAAACTTGTATAATAAATTATTAGAGATAGAGTAAAACGAAAATTTAAAAGTTTTAGTAACAACAAATCTCAGTACAGATATTCTGTGCTATAAACACAGCATAGTATTATAATGTGGAGATTTGTCCACGTTCCTATGTAGGTTGATGTAAAAGTATTGGGCATTGAGTACTCACAAATAAGGTGAATACTTTAAAATAATTAGACGCCATAAAAGGTTCAGCATTGTACATAACATTTTAGATAAGGGGACAGTCATCGGGTAAGTTGCGATAGATCTATTTTATGATCAAAGTACGAAGAGAAATATTAGTTATTGATTATACCCTATGCTAATTAATTACATCTGAAATAAATCAATTGTACATATAAGCTTTCCATAGGAACAAAATGATGCCCAGTGCTAGGAGAGCGCTAGCAATTTTGGGCGTCCGCCGAACGTCGCAATGTCCAACTAAGTAGCGAAATAATAATATTAGATTAATAATTAAATAACAAATAGAGTCATGCCTAATTAAAGTGTGATCATAAATTAATTATTTTATTATGCATTCGTATAATGCAGGGCGGTACTTAGCCTTAATATTTTTGGAAATAATTCCGATAAATTACCTTGAGTATAATTTTGATGAATAAAGTAAAGACGAGTGTAATTAGTGACAAGTTTGTTGATCAAGGTAAAGCCAAAAAAAAAATACAAATCAATAATTAAGATATTGGTGCTTTACTCTAAAATAATAAATAAATAGTTTATGTACAGCAACAAAACCTGTAAGTATGTAGTCTAATTGCTATTGAGATGTAATTGAACAAATCATAGTCACTTTCATTAAATTTTTGATTTATTTTATTAATTGCAAAGCGTTGATTATTTTATTTTACGTATAGGAATTACTGCCCATGTCATTGTATTGCATATAAACATTTTTAACAGTTTAATTAAGTTTAATAACTGTTTCATTTGTGCTGCCTCAATTATTAAGACTTATGACTATCGTTGATCATGGACGTTACCAGTAATTATTCAGCCACGAAAGGCACAATTAAATCTAAACGGCAGGTCCAATTTAGCGATTGTCCGGCATAGTGTTTTATTCTAAATTATGTGGGCTAACTATAGGATTTAAACAAGAAGGTCCCGCATCACTTATTCAATTAATAACTTTGCTAGAAGTAGCTAAACTGAAGTGTTATCTTATAGAATAACGAAGGAGCTCAGGTACCGATAATTGTAAGCAGGGAATTGCTACGCTCACCAATATAAAAGTCCCCTCTCACCCATGTCATGTCGGAGACAACAACCCTCCGACCTAAATTAAATGTGACACTTAAGTGTTTTTTGTATCGAAGACATGTAATGTTTGTGTTTAACTGGTCCTAAGGACCCATCAGTAGTAAATAAGCGACAATTTAGTAATTGCTAATTGGTTTAAAACAATCTAGTTTTCTGTTCTTTTTTGCAAAGAAATTATTTATTTCTTATAAGTAGGTACTAGTATCCATAAAGTATCAGATCATACATAATACATATGGTTTTTATGTATTCAGTAAATGCAAAATAATGGCGTCCAGTTCCAGGGAATTGACAGAAAATGAGATAAAAAATATTTTGGAGTCTTTTGGCGCGATTTGAAAGACTCAAATTAAAATGACGCTAGCAAAAGAAGTATATCCGTGGATGAGCCAGATACACGAGCTGTGTCAGAGGAACTAGAAAGATTTGCTGAAGAGAGTGACGAGAAAGAAGAGGACAATGAAATACTAAGTGACCACAATTCCGAAACAGAACAAAAAATTCAACATTTCACGAAATAAATGTTGGCCTTCTTTTACTGAAAACACCAATTTGTCTGAAATGAAGACATTTTTGGGCTGTTGTATCTGCAATCTATCTTCAAATCTAGTCATGAAGACATCCGTTGTATGTGGACAACAGATGGGACAGGAAGACCTATTTTTTGTGTCACTATGAATTTGGCAAGATTGTCGTATTTATTGAACTCAGATGTGGCAATGTCGAAACCCGAAAAGAAAGAGTGAAAACTGATAAATTGGGCGCTGCGTCGGAATTATTTGATGAATTTGTAGCTAAATCGAAGTTATGTTATTCGCCGGGAATTTACATAACTGTAGACGAAATGCTTGTACCATTTTGGGGAAGGGTGCATTTCGGATATACATTCCGAACAAACCTGCTAAATATGGCATCTATATGACAAATAGGCCAAATAGTGCAGGTTTGGCTGACGCTAAAACGTATTATCAATGCAGAGATTTATACCAGATCCGAAATAAAAGTTGTTGGTGCACCTAAGCCTACATTATGGAATCCGACAAGAGTGGTTCTTAGGCTTGTGGAGTGGGTTCAAGGCTCCAACAGAAACAACACAGTGGACAACTGGTACAGGTCAGTGGAACTCGTCAATAAACTCTAGAAAAACAGTTTGACTTGCATGAGGACTTTGAGAAAAAATAAAAAATATTTACCACCTGAATTTTTACCAAGTGAAATTCATTCATCAGCGTTTGGATTTACTTCTTCAACCACCTTAGTAAGCTATGTGCAAAAAGACCAAAAGCGTTATATTAAATTCTAGGATCATCATGACAATTCTGTTAACGAAACAACCAACAAGCGGAGATAATTCATTTTCATAATGAAACAAAATCTGGACTTGACGCTTTCGATGCAAAATGTGCTTTATGTTTGGTATCCAGAAGAACCAACCGCTGGTCAATGGCCACTTCTTTGTTGTATTGAATATTGTAGGTATAAATTCTCGAATATTGTACCAATTTGCATCAAACGGCCAAGATATAAAACGATGCTCATTTCTCAAATCTCTGGAGAAGCAATTCATACATGAACATCTGCGACTCAGAAGGTGCCCATAAAACTACGAAGTCTCATTACTGAACTATTGGGAGTCGCGAATCCTATTTCTGAGTAGTCACAAGCACATCCAGACAAAAGCAAAAGAAAAAGGTGTGACATATGCCCCACCAACAAGAATAGGAAAACTGCTATCCAGTGTGAAATGCATACATTGCCCATTTGCAATTAAGGTTGCAAAAAATTGTGCCCTAAATGTTTTGAAAAATAAGTTTTTTTTTTCGATTTATGTACTGTAATAAATGCAACAGTCCTGTAATATAAATGTGTAGTACATATATAATATAAATCTGTCGAAAATAGCTGTACGTTAATTCCAAAATATGTAATTTATAAATAATTTGAAGAAAAAATAATCTTGTTATTAAATTATAGCATCAAAATAAATATATTTACTTTATATCCCGTTTATATCTCAAGAAAATATAAAATTGAAAATAACAAATAAATTTACCAATTCAACAGAAATTCATATAAAAAGAAATAAAATTTCTATAGCGTCATTGTGTGCCTCCGTGTGGCTCAGCGCAGTTTACAGCTTCCCAAAATATATAAGTATCATAATACATTTATCTTTATAAAATGTAGGTAAAGCAACTACAAAGATGAATTTAAGCGTGAATAAATCTACAAAACGAATATATACGAGAACTAGTTCCTGCGTTTGAAAGTTGAAAGAATTCAGTTAGTCCTTCCGGGCATATTATTGTTTGAGTGATTTTTTTAACTGAATGATATAAACATTTTTGAGAACTGATAAAAAACGTACGAATACTTGAGAGAAAACTTTAATGAAGCTGCCCAAAGAAATGGCGAGTAACGCCAAATCCCGTCAAAATCAACACTCCTCTAATCCAAAACCCCAATTACACAAAAAATAAACATCAAAACCCCTCTAAGCTCCGACGCCGCCTATGGAATCGGATTTTAGGAAGAATCCATCCCACTCCAGGATAAGATTACGTACCTAGGTATAATTTTCAGCAGAACCTTCAACTGCAAAAACGACTAGACCCCACTTTAGCCAGAATTAGAAAAAGTGTCAATCTAATAGCAGCTCTCAGACGATGACGGAGAGATTGTGACACCAAAATACTCCACCATACCTACAAAACCTATACAAGATTAATTATCGACTACAGATCAATTCTGTACTCTTGCGTAACAAACAATGAAATTCGTGAGTACAATTGCACCATGATAAGTTTACAATTGCTAATTTGTATGAACATTGCGCAGCCACTCCTATAAGTGACAGATTGAAAATACTTCAATCTAAATATCCACTTAGATGCTGACCAGAAAACAGCCCGATAGTCTACAACACTTTGAGTTCCAGTTAGAAACTGTGGGGAGTCGTAAACTGCTTATAAGACCTTTTCTCGGTCCAGCTGCCAGAATTATTCAGTCAATGCCTCCCAAAGGCCTCATCTACCCTAACATAACACGAACTAATTTCCTTTAACCATGCTATGGCCAAAGTTTTGCGGATTTCCCTTAGCTGTAAAGCAAATTCGGCAAGAAAGCTAGGAACACGTAAGTTGCAAACAAACTCGTCCCATGATGGTTTCAGGGCCTCTAAATGACCTTCACCTACTAAAATTGAATCCATTCAAACACCAATAACCAAGGCTGAAGAGGATGGAAAACCCATAAATACCGGTGTACTTGCGCCAAAATGAAAACAAAAACAGAGCCGTGTATAGGTCGGAGAAAAAGAATCGCTTGCCTCGGGTATTAAACTTTACAGAGCGCAAAACTTAAGTCTCTCGAAATATGATTCTACAGTTAAAGAAAACCCCAGTAAATCTCTATTACAGTTCCATATCGATAAATGTGACAAGATCGAGAAATATATATGTTATGACGAAACGTTAGATATGGTAGGTGATTAATTATATCCCTGTAGTATTTCTGGATAGGAGCAATAGAAATCGATTTGCTTCGAAAATAAATTGGAAACATATTTTAGAAGAAATATAATTTTTCCTGGTTTAGGGATTTTTTATTATACATTGAACATAAATAAGTGTGCGGAATACCATTTTACAAAACAAAAAAATACCAAAAAAAAATCTATTAGTTTATAAGAGATTACAATATAAAGCACCTCGTAAAAATTTAAAACTTTTCTCGATTACAGTATTCTTTTTTTCTTCAGAAAAAGAAGGTTAACCGTGTGGGTGGGGTCAGTTCCATGCAAACCCTGATGAAATTCTCGCACTAGACGTTTTAGGTACCTTTCTTTTATTTCTTTGTGTAGATTTCTTGCTTGTTATAAATGTTTTATAAAAAAAGTAAAGGTACACAGTGATTATGTTTGTTTATACAAGAAGACATAAAATACAAATTCCAATATATTTTTGTCTAACAATAAACTTGTATTTATAATGAATGATTTGATTTCCGGAGGTGGGAGTCTTGGGCCTGATCGCAAATAGTTTTTACCCGTTGTCTCGAAGAACAGAAACATGCTTGACATCAACCAATGCAGTATACGCAAAATAGGCAAAATCCACCGTAAGCTAAAATCCATACAAGAAATTGAATCTGATACTTATCAAGTTCCACAAATTCCTTTTTCGACAATTTCTTGGTAAATACAATTTTCTAGTGGACAATCACAAACGCAATCGTGTCCCAATTCTCAGTTTTCCTAGTTCTGATGACATCCTGTATTATTCTATAACTAGATGATAACCCGTCGTAAAACGACTATCCATTACCAGGTCATATTTTATTTACCCAAATGAGTTGGGTT
>WYDF02265476.1:0-18701 GCA_009867245.2 Adranes taylori
TTTTTGTTATGATGTTTGTTTTGAAATATATATCAACACGCATGACTGCACTTCGTTTCATGGGCGTAAACGGTTCACTTTGGGCATAAATGCCTTATATTATATATTCTTCATAGAGACATTTCATGAAGTTTTAGCCAATCACCGACAGCTATAAAAATTTCGTCAAATCCGTAAGAACAACAAACCTTTCTAAAATGATTTACCATGAATGTAAAAGTTCAATTAAACTAAAGATACTTTTAAATACGGTTTATATTGCGGACTATATTCTATTTACAGTGGCTACATAACACAGGGCGTTATGAAGGTCAGCTAATAACAGCTGGGCCACTATATAACCTACCAACGTACCCGAATCGCTCAGGGGAGGTAAATTTTCTCATACCCCCAATGGCCTGCTGACAACAAAAGGAAGCAATTTTTGTTGCCGGCGACTCCCTAGCCCCTAAACTGTAAAATACTCTCCGGTTTGTAGGCAGCGGCAAACATCTCCCGCCGACAACATTACACAGGTCTCTTCAGGGTTAACTCCCATGAAGAAACTATACACTAGTTCCAAAACGAAACAAAGAATCAAGTGAAACCAATTCCTCAGTTGCATGTACCTCGAGATGCAGGTTCTCTAACGATGCAGGAGTAACTGAGTCCAAGGCCGGGACCGAGCGTCTGGAGTGGGCAGAGAGTTTGCAACAGGATTAAATGCTCGCCTATGAAATGATCGAATCTAGTAAGAGGCTACATGAACTGATGCATATGATCTGGCTGAATATGCCTCCTGAACAATCAAATATATCCAAACAATATCTTTGGGGCTATGTTGCCTATCTTAATGATGAAGATGTGAATGACCCAAACAAGATCTGCGCTGAATCGTCCACTGGTTATGATGATGCACACGGGTCCATTGAGGATTTAAAGGCAAGACAACGACATCACTTTTATAAACTCTTGCCAAAATCAAAAGATATTACGAGGGTTAACCATGTGATAGAAAACAGAATCCATCCAAATGCCGACTTATTAATCATAAATTAAAATGTTTTCGAGGCCAGGTTAGAATTAGTTCCGCAAGGAGATCTTAAAGTGGTCCAAATTTGCAGAAATTGTTTAATAAGAGGAAGAAGTTGGAGGGACAAATGAAAGCAAAGCGACAGGAGATTTCAAGACTAGAAAGTGTGGTGCATTATATTACAAGTGAGAGAAAATACACCCAAAAAATTCGAAAGATCATAAAAAAGATCCGATCTTCACACCACATACTGAATAAAATTATTTTAGTAACTATTAAACAAAAGCACATTGACTATCCTCTGCAATTGCAAGTCAATAGGAAACTCTGATGAAAAATAAAATTAATTAGTGACAACTTTACCATCCCTCCAGGCTATTTCAGAAACAAGAGATGGGAAATCAAGGAAGCATACCCTCACCACAATAGGCTGAAACTTTATGGAGAGATTTGTATGAACACATGGTACCATGTCATGTAGAGACTCCGACAATGGCGTTGTTTAATTCCATTTGTGACCGTGACGCCGAAAATCAGGATACCTGTCCGCTTATAACAGTTGATGAGATACAGAGAGCTTTGATGAAGAACGCAAGAAGAACTTCGACGCGCCTGGGCCAGACGCTGTTACACATTTTTTGCAGAAAACGTTTACGTGCACACACGCACATCTGGGCAGATAATTCACATCGGGCAGCTATTCCACAGTGGCTTACAGACAGATGGCTGGTATAGTTGTACAAAAAAGGACAATCATCTGATCCAAAGAATTATAGGCCCATAACTTGCCTAAACACTTGCTATAACATATTTACTAGCATCTTAAATGAAAGAGTATTAAATGGCATGAAACCAGTTTGGGGGGTATCTATGAACAACGTGGATCTAAGAGAGACTTGGCTGGTTGCAAAGAAAATCTGCAAATTGATCGTTGCGTCATTCAAGACGCAATACAATATAAGCGCAACCTGTCCATGGCATCGATCGATTATAAGAAGGCATTTGACACCATTCCACATAGTTTGGTTTTGGAAAGCCTAAAAGTCCACGAGAGATTAGTTAATTGCACGCGAACACTTACGTCAAAATGGTCAAATAAACAAATACAAATTTTAGTTTAGTCTAATAAAAGCTCAAAATAAACTATAAATTAATGTTTTTCAAGTTGCGAATGGCATGCAATGAAAAATTAATTGTCCTTTTTTGTATCGAATGAGGTAACCTTATGTACTTATATTGCAATCAGTTAGTCAGTCATGGACATTTGACATTATTAAAGCTGTACGCAATTTTCAATTTCCTACAAATGAAGTTTAACCTTAAAAATAATAAAAAACCAAATTTGATATTTTTAAAAATAGTTAATCTTATTATCAAATAAGTGATTCATATTATCGTTTATAAATTCGTCTCGTATAGTTTCTCATTTGTATTCAAATACGTGAATATTTTAAATCTTTTCATCGTTCTGTTGACAACAATGGGCGACCATCTGATCAATTGCGAAGTCTTTCAATCCAACCAGGAACACAACTTTAATCTCGTAAGTTCCGTAACTACTTGGACAAAGACGTGTTTTTCCGTTTAACAGAAATGTGTATTATAATTTCAGGTTGACAATAATAATGATATTGATCGTATTATTACCACTCCTATTACATCTCCACAAAATCAGTCAGAGGAGTATAATAGTGCAGGTTCAAACTGCAGTGATGTGGAAAATGTTCCTGATCCTGATAATGAATTGAGAAATAGACAAGAAATTAATGATGATTATGTGGATGATCGTGATGTGGTGCATGTTTCCGATTCGGATAATGCGAGTGTAATATTGGAACGTGAAGAGGGTGATGGGCAGGAAAGTATGCCAACAAAGAAGGTAGATGATGATGAGGACAAAAAGAATCCGCAATATATACCGAAGAAGGGAACATTTTACGAACATGACGATCGTACAGCTGATAATGGGTAAGTTTTAGGTTAGAGATTTGATTTAGTTTTAAACGTAATTTAGTGCCACTTTCATTATTTAGAAGCTTTCAACCGGACCCTTTTGGGGACCTTTATTTTAAAAGAACTTTTTCATCTTGCAGAGCTCCCGATGGCGAAGATTGTGATGGTCAGACAATAGGTCAGGAAAAAAAGAAGCTGCAGCAGCAGCCGGAGCCGACGAAAAAGAAAGCGTGGCTGGATAAGAAGGATCGATGGCATCATGACAAATACAATGAGAATGAACAAACGCCAAAGAGCCGGTCCGAACTGATTGCGATCTATGGATACGATATCCGGAATGAAGAGGGACCGCCGAAGGCGCGACGTAGGAGACGTTATGGGTAAGACATTTATTATTATAATTTTAATTAAGCTTTTAACCAATTCTTTTGTTCAAATGCAGCTTAACAAATTTAATTAAAGATAACTTAACATAAAATACTCCATCAGTCATTGCTACTTTGTTATCAACACGAGACGAACCTTTTTTATCTTTTATATACATATTTTTATCTTTTATCTCCATCTTTAACTATATTTTTTATCTTTTATTCAAGTATACATAATGAACGATGTAGGATTAATTTTATACCTTTATATATTTCTTATATTTTGATAAGTGCAAGGTTTTTATACGTAAATGAAAGAAGGGTTTAAGTGGGAGCAATTTGCCCACAAAAATAATTGTTTAATAAAAGACATGATTTAATTGTTCGTTTAAATTAGGGATTACTAACGGGATTCAGATGAGGCCCTCTGTTGTGGATGCAAGTTTCTTTATCTCAGAATTAATATTTTTTCACTTGTCAGTTTTATTTCATATTTGTTTCACATTTTTCAATAATTTTCTTATCAAGTATCAATATAAGAAATTTTCTTTTCAATATAAGAAATGTACTCATGTAATGGGAACAAAATATCGAAAAAAAATCAATGTAAAAAAAAACATGTGGTAAATACCATCACTTAAGATGTGTAAATCTCAATATTCAAGAGTACACCGATCTGAATACCAGTGGATGCGTCTCTAAATGGAAATCTCATTATACCCCATATAATGAGATTATAAACTCACCATTGCATAATTAAGCAGTAGCTAATATCTCTAGGGAAGATTCTATAAAACCCGTAGAAAAGCAATCTTATAAAGATGCATTACCGAATCAAACAGAAATAAACAAATCAAAACAAACCCATCACCTTACATCAGTTAGAATGGACGAAATATCTGGTCGATCGCAATTTCAAAACGAACAGACCCATCAACTATAAAGTAAATCAATCTAATCAAGGCATAATAAAGCGTAATACTGAAAATCGCCAACTTAATAAGCATCAATTGGAAGAAAAGAATGGTAATCATAATATAACCTCGAATACGTTCAAGAGATAAAAAAAATGTAACCCAGGTATACAGGGAGTGGCCAATAATAACAAAGAAAAGATGTCAAGTGGTACGCAACAAAAAATAACCTGGATATGTCTGAGGAGTCGGCAATAAGTAAACAACTGAACAACTAATAACTTATCTGAACAACAAATTTAATCGTATTGATTTCATATGTGCGAAGATAGAACAAAATTTGCCGCTCTAACATTCTCATCATACAAGGTTGGTGCAGCTCGCACAACAATAAATGAACTGCAGAATCCAGAAAACTGGGAAGAAGGCATTACTGTAACCAGATACATTTTTTCTATAGAAAGCCAGAAGAAGAAAATGAGGGGAAAATCCGAACAGAATGGTCAACAAATTCAATAAAGGAAACAAATTCAGACATTCTAAAATTATTCAATGTAAATATACAGGGTATTTCAAAAAAAGAGCAAGACTAGAAATAACATTAAATAAAGAGAAAATTGACATAATTTGTATACAAGAGCACTGACTGGTCAAGAACGTTACAGAAACAGTTGACATAAATGGCTATAAAGTAGTCTCATGGTTTAACAGAATAAATAAAGCCAGAAGAGGTGCCTGTATCTTAGCCCAAGCCGATTTGGACATAAAAATATTAAAATGCAAATCGATGAAATCAGATCTTGAAATTTGTACTCCCACATCAAAGTGTGGTCACAAACCACCAGGCACTAATAAGCAATTATTCTTTGAAACGCCTAAACAGCGTTCTGGAAAAGCAATAGAAAAAGAACGAGTAGATGATTTGATGTGGAGACACGAATAAACACCTGCTAACACAAGTGAAAGGTACGAAAACACTGTATAACTTAACGAAATAATATACCATAAACTTAGGAGCCTTGGAACCAACACGTAGTACCACGCATAGCAAAACATGTATCGACCATTTGTTTACGAATGAAAGTATATCAAAGCATCAGATTATCGAGAATCATCTATCTGATCACACTTATCAGGTATTTTAAACAGGAATGAATTACACAGGAATGTAAAAGGGAGTCTCAAAATCTGAGATTATTAGCTGACATGAATAATTATAATAAACAATGAAACCATAAAGACTAAGTTGAAAGTACTTAACAAGGATCACAGAAAGAAAGTCAAAATCGCCAAGAAAACATACAACGACAAACGAATTGAACAAACTGATAACCTAAGCAACACATGTTGGGCCATAGTTAATGACGAAAGAACAACAAAACCTCTTAATAAGGTACGGCTAAAAATAGGCTACACTATTTTATAAAATGAACAAGAAATAGCAGACGAATTCAATGAATTTTTACTAGTCAAATCAATAGGATATCAAACCCTAAATGCGTAAGAAACAGAGTAATAAAGAATTAATTTATTTTGACACCGTTCACAATCACAGAAGTCAAACATGCCATTACCTAAAAATAATAATCAGGATGAGCTGTAGAAATATATCCAAATATCTAAAATATAGCCCCAAATATCCAAAATATTTGAAAAATATATGTACACCAGACTATATAATTACTTGAAAACAACAAAATATTTACAATCCAAAATCATGGGTGGTCAAACACCAATAAAAGAGACCAATAAAATCAAACACCAATAAAAGAGATTGTGGTGGGCATATATGGAAACCTAAACGGAAAAGAAAAAACCCTGGCAATTCTATTCGACATGAGTAAAGCATTTGTGTAAACTACGACTTACTTCTCAAGAAGATGCAAAGCTTGGGTATTAGGAAAAATCCACTACAATGGATGGCCACAATCTTAAAAGGCAGAACTCAACGAGTAAAAATTGGTAACACACTCTCACAGGAAAAAGTCGTAATCGGGGTTCCACTGTGTTCGCTCTTGTGTCCTCTACTTTTCTGCATAATGGGTTAATGATGTTCCAGAAGAAATAGACATCGCAATTACTGTAATGCATACGGATAATACCAGCATATTAGTAAAGGCGAGTACAGAAGCAGAATTGGTAGCAAAGAGCAATCGAGCAATTAAATGTATGGTCAATTGATATAATCAAAACAGACTATTATTAAACGAAAAAAAGACTCAAATGATACAATTGTACACAAAAAAAAACGCGACCATCAAATCTGAGAATATTCTAACAATGTATGGCATCTATAAATAAGTGGTTTGCCAAACATAAAACTAAAAAGGCAGTTTCGAAGAATCGACCCATGAGCACAATACAAGGCGAAAAGAGGAACTACGTATACCATTTCAACGACTGACACGCAGAGAGGACCTACATACATAGGCACAAAATATAACGCGATGCCCCAAGCAATAAAAAAACATTACGAATCGTAAACAATGCAAAAGAAAATTACGAGAGCACCTTTGTATATAATTTGGAATTCTGAGTAGTAGCTGAAACTGATTCTCCATGACGTGTTCAACAATCTATACTTTAGTCCTTAAGTCAATGTATTATATAATATTTAGTCTCTGTATATATTATAGAACAAATAAATAAAAATAAATATCAATTAACAACTTTTTTCACATCAATACTTTTTTCAACTTTGTTTTAATTTATTTGTTTATTCAACATTTTTAATATCAACTTTTTCCAGTTTGAATTTTTACGTCATCAATTTTTTCAATTTTGTTTTATTCTAATTTTTTTAAACATTTTTAATATTAATTTTTTTCCAATGTTTGTCACCTTTATTTCAATGAAAGTTAATAGTATTCCAAGTACTCCATTTATTACAATTTAACTAATTATTTATTTTAATTATATAGTTGACATCTTTCAAGGCAACAACTGAAAACAAACTTCATCAGAACCTTCATTAGAATTGAAAAACTTTCCACTTCTGTATCATCTATTTTATGACATTATTTATGATAATTTTGTATTTGGAATCATTTTAATGATTGTTTTAAATCATTTTAATGTATAATTTTGACAAAATCATACTGCGATGATTTTGTAAAAATTATTAAAAAAAGTCTTAAATTGAACGCATTCGAAATTCAAAATTATTAATTAAAATGATTTAAAATAAAAATAATTATTGAAAAGGATTCCAAATTCGAGATAAATTTGATAATTTATTTAAGAAAGCAAAATGTGCTTGTTTACAAGTTGATATAGAAGTCGAAAGCTTTTCAGTTCTGATTGTTGTCTTGAAATATGTCAACTATAACTAATATAAATAATTAGTAAAAGTTTAATAAATGGAATATTTGGAATACTATTTACTTTCATTATCAGCAATTCTAAATGAGTTTCTCATCAGTATTAGTAATTTTTTTTGCAATTTTGGAAGATTTTTTCATTTGGTCAATATTTTTTAATCAGTTTTTCATCGGGTTCTTTCATATCTTGCTTTAATTTTTTAATTAATTTATTTTTTTACATTTTATATATCATTTTTTTAGCTTTAGTTACTTTTATTTCATTTTTTCAATATTTTTTTATAATTTTTTTCAGTTTTCTCTTTCGAAAGAGGATTTTTTCTGTTACTTTTTTTTATTTATTTTTAATTTTTATTTATTTACTTATTTAAACATATTTTATATAAATTTTTTGTTCTCAGTTTTTTCAACATTTTCAGGTTTTTTTTTCATTTTGTTGTAATCAACTTTTCTCATATCGTTTTTTTTTCTAGTTTTATTTTAACTTTTTCTTCAAGATTTTTAACTTCAATTTTTTCTAGGTTTTTCCGATATATTTTATATCAAATTTTTCATTTCTATTTTCGCTCATTCATTAACATTTTTTTGTATCAATGTTTATTTTTTTGAACATTTTTATATCGTTTTTTTCCAGTTAATGTAATTTTTATTACATTTTTGTTGTTTATATAATATATATTTTTTTACTTTAACAATACTTATTATATCACTTTTTCGTCAACCACCTTTATTCACATATCAATTTTTCGTGAATACTTTTTGATTTTCAGTTTTCCAATTTAATTTTACTTTTATTTATTTATTTCAACATTTTTGATATCAATTATTTTTCCAATTGCCATTTTTATTTCATTTTTTCCAATATTTTTTATATAAATTTTTTATTAATCAATATTTTTCACATTTTTTTTTCTAATTTCGTTTTATTTTTATTCAACTACTCAAAAACTGTTCGTGAATTTTTTTTTTAATTTCTTTTAGTTCCTTTAATATTTAAGAGATTAAGCAAGTTTAGAAAAAACAACCGCATGTTTAAACATGGTCATTTCACCTTGAAAAATCGTTAAATATCTCCGTTCCTATGTAAGTACAGAAAACGAAATTTGGGGAACATAATCTTGTACGACTAAGGGATCTCAATTTTGACAATGTCAACAATTAAATGTACT
The DNA here is from genome assembly GCA_009867245.2 of Adranes taylori. Lineage (NCBI taxonomy): Eukaryota > Metazoa > Arthropoda > Insecta > Coleoptera > Staphylinidae > Adranes > Adranes taylori. Next base: position 8,737 of record WYDF02265476.1, read on the forward strand.
GAACCGATTTTGGGCAATAAAAAAATTTGTAGTCACACTGTATATTTTTATACATTTTAATAGACCTTCCGATTCGCTTTAAAATGATACTAAACATGAGGGGTCCAACGTTTTGGTTCCAAACAGTACCCTCAATAAGTTAAAACTTTGCTATTAGTCGCCATGGTTCCCGATATTCAACATGCAAATACGTATAATCCCAGAACAATAGTAGATAGAAGAAATCTTATAGACAAAAATATTGTACGTTTTAGGAGATCTGTAAGATCGTACTTTTGCATTTTAATAATCAGTGGCGGTTTCAAATTATAATTTAGGGAGGGATTCAAACTAATCACATATGTGTATCTATAACACATGAATAATATTATTGTATGTTTTTAAGTAAAATTTAAATTTTGAATAAAATGAAGGTTTGAACTTGGCTAACCCCTTCTCCTAAAGTCACCACTGATTAGTGTTTTATTAAAGGCATTTAAATAAATGTTTGAATACAGGTAATAGTTACTATTTTAATGCCGTCGAACTGTAAGATTACTACAGATTGCAAAATATTACATCCAAAATTAAATAAAATGCTCTTGTCCAGTTTCATATAATATCAAAATGAAAATCATCGGTAGTTGGACAACGATGCAAACAACCGAACCAAGAGAAGAAAAGGCAAACCTGGAGTTGATGACTGCACTGCAAGAGAGCTTTTGTAGTGATGAAACGGGGTAAATTACTAGATAAATACAGAACATGCCATAATGCACTAGGCGAAGAAACGGCAAAAAGGAGAAATATAAATAGGATAATGAAAGCAGACAATAAATATAAGGCCATATGGCAAATAGTGAACGATGTTATGCAGAGAAATAATAAGGAGACATCCAATGGAAAACAAAGTAGCTAACAGTTCAGTAACTTCTATTGCAATGTGGCAGAAGAGCTGCTAAAGAACATAACCCATATAAATACGTCAGAAGAAATTGACCCATGCATGGAGATACCCTCAATATATTTCTTTCCTACAAATCAGAATGAATTTCCCAAACAATAAAAAATATGAAGAACAAAGAATCTACCGATGTATAGTAACTATCACCGAAGATAGTGCAAGCTACGAGCGACATAATATCCAAACATCTAGCAAGTATCTGTAACGAATGCTTCTTAAAGGGAGCATTTCCAGATGGAATGAAAAAAGCAAAGTACATCATATCATAGGTTATACAACGAGAAGCAATTCGGTTTTAAGAGGGACAATATACTATTTCAGCGATAGTATCATTGAAGAACAAGTTATGTAGAGTCTTAGATGCCCACCAAGCTTGTATATCCACGATGTGCGATCTAACAAAGTCATTTGACCTAGTATCGCACAGCAAGTTACTTGATAAACTAGCGAAATTTGGTATTCTAGGAACACCAAATAACCTAATAAATTCCTACTTAGAGCATCGGGAGCAAGTGGTAGCAGTAAACGGAAGGCTTAGAAAAATACATGCGGAGTACCACATGGCTCAATACTTGGGCCATTATTTTTCTTAGTACACATAAATGACCTTCCGAGGAAGGTAAGTGGTCACGTTGTTACGAATCCAGACAAAAAGAAGCCCATAAAGCATCCGGCAAAGCACTGCAAATGGCGGAGAAATGGTTTAACGGAAATGAACTATTACTAAATTAACAAAAATCGGTTTCAATAGAATACTTTATGGATAAAAACATCAGCTCCCAGAAGACCGTGACCCTTTTGGGATTGGAGATTCCCTCAAGGAGATAGACTCCAAGTTGACGTGGAGACCAGACTTAGATAAAATGTTGAAGGTTCTACCAAAAGTAGTATTTGCAATTCGAAGCGGCAAGGGCCACCTACTTCTCTATGTCTCAAGCGACATTGGCCTATGGCATTGACATAAGGGGCCACTCACCACATATAAAAGAAATTGTGCTAATCCAGAAGAGAGCAGTACGAGTATTGGAAGGCAACACAAGGTCACTTTGTAAACCACTCTCCATAAAATAAAAAAAATGACAATACAAGGAACAAGACTACAGTGGAGATTTCAAACATACGTTTAAGGGTCCAAATATCTCCGTAGGGGATATGCAACGTACAGCATGTGTCCTGAAAGATGGAAGTTGCTAAATCAAATGGCATTTAACAAGAAACTAAAGAACTATCTATAGAACCATTAATATATGACATAAAGAGGCAAGAGGCATATTTCAAACACACATATGTTACGTTTAACTGTATTAAAGTTTATTATTGTGGAAACAAATTGACATGTTGACTTAAGCTGTACAGTTGCAATGAAGCTATCTATCTATGTATCGGGATATTGCGGGATATTGAAATAATGAAATTTAAGTTCAATGAAGTAATAGAAATTTGGTAAAAAATCGACAGAATTCATTCATTTGGAGGATAAAATAAAAAAAAAAGGTATGAATTGACAAGTTTGCAAATGCGTGCACAGGAGAATTCAAAAGTGCAGTCTGGTGTGCCCTGCCCTGTTAGAAATTTCTCAAAAGTTACTCAAGAGTGGCCGTAGTGGCAAAGAGTGGCAAATAGTGGCAAATAATGGCAAATAGTGGCCACTATTTGCCACTAAAGCGGGCAGCGAAGCTGTCCGCAACTTAGGCGAATATAAGTATCAGGGGATTTATGGGTTGGCGAATTCGTACTTAGACAAATTCAAAACTGTGCTCTTGATGTTTTGAGCACGAGCACGCTAGATTGCCCTGTCAGAAATGTTCCAAAAATGAGTGTCCGCGGCGTAGGCGAATATGAGGACCGGAGGATTTATGGGTAGGCGATTTATACGGTAGACTAGTTATCCTAAGCAAATATTGTGCTAATTAAATTTAATAGACGAATTATAAGGTGACAGTCAAAACTAAAAGGTTCAACTTTTGCTTTAATGAAGATATGACAAAACGTAGGGCTTCCACTATATGAAAGATAGGGTGGCGATCACATCCAAGAACTTTTTTTTATTATTTTTTTCTTCAACATTTTTAACATTACTTAGTTTTTTATTTTTATGTTATATTTTCTCCAATATATTTCATATCAATTGTTTCATTTTTGTTTTTCATTCTTATCACGTTTCTGTTAACTTTTGTCCATATCAAGTTTTTCAATTTTGTGTTAAATTTAATATTATTTATCGCATTTTTTGTCATTTTTGTTAAATTTTTTTCAACATTGTTTACATAATTTCTTTTCATTTATCAATATTTTTCATATAAATTTTTCATTAATCACCTTTTTTCACATGTCAAAATTTCTTCCACTCTTCCACCTTTTTTATTCGAATTTATTTATTTCAATCTTTTCGATGATCCCAATTGTCATTTTTGTCTCAATTTTTCCAATATTTTTCATATGAATTCTTCTCATTAATATTTTTCTAATAATTTTTTTTTGATTTTCTTGAATTTTTTTTCAAGAATTTAAAAATTGCTTTTTAGGTTTTTGTTATTTTTATGACATATTTTTTCAATATATTTCACATAATTTTTTTAAATTTTTTTTAAATTTTTTATTCATATTAAGTTTTTGTCAACTTTTGGTCCATATAATTTTTGATATAATTTTTTTGAATTTTTTTGGAATTTTTCTGTTTTGTCATTTTTGTTACATTTTTCCAACATTGTTTATATAATTTTTTTCATTTTATCAATTTTTATTATATCAATGTTTGACCAATTCCATTTTTTCACATTATTAATTTTTCGACTTTCACTTTTTTTTATTTCCATTTATTTTTACTTTTATTTATTTATTACATTTTTGATATCAATTTTTTTTCCATTATAATTTTTATCCTATTTTTTCCCAATACTTTCCTTATCAATTTTTGATGAAGCTATTTTTTATATAATTTTTCTTTTCTAATTTAGTTTTAGTTTTTTATCTTTCATTTACCATATACGTATATAATACGTATAGGTACATGAAAGATGTACGATTCATTTTTGAGATTTTTTTCTATTTCACCTTAGTACGTCTCTTGTATCGAAATTACTGCAGTCCTTAATACGCAATTCAAAGGGAGGGGGTCATAAGGAACAATTGGTGCGCATGTACGTACGTACGGATATGTTCAAGAATTTCTTCTTCCCTATGGGACTGATCTGGATGAAATTTGGTAGACAGGTGTAGACTATGAATCCGCAGAACGGTTTTTGTTTCATTTTTTTGTAAATCCAATATGTCCGACAGGAGCCATTTTTTTGTTCAGAAATGTCGTATTCAAACCAGGAGGCTGAATTGTTTTACATATAAAGTACCTTGTATTATGCGTCGAATAAACAAAGTCCCATGTTGCCAAATTGTATAAGAAGCAGTGTTGCAACTATTGGGGCAATTTTTTGTCATGTTAGAATTAAAAAAGAATTTATTCAATTTAATCCTATGTTTGATTATTTCAGCGAATCAAAAATGGAGTTTGAAGTTTAACAAACTTTTTGAAATATCTAAGGAACGATAAAAGATAGGACATTCAAATAAACGTTACTGTATAGGCTACATAAAGGCCCTTCGATTTTATTTGAATCATTTTTTTTTAAATCACAATTTAACATTAGGCGTTATTTTTTGCAAACTTTAGGGTCCATTTAATCGAAACGTTTCGCAAGAATTTATTTCAAATTTCTTGTATCGAAAGATAATTTAATATTTAAGGGATTAACCGAGTTTAAAACACTCGCATTGGATCATAGCCTCGGAGCAATTTGACCTTGGAAAAAAAGTGTAGAACCCAAAATATCTCGGTTCCTATGAAAGTTGGAAAAATGAAATTTGGGGAACTTATGTAAAACTAAGGGACCTCAATTTGGCCAGTGTGAACAGCTGAATATACTTAACCGATTTTGAGCAATAAATTTTTTTGTCAAAAACTTTTTAACAGACTGTATATTTTCTTATACTTTGGTAGCCTTGGTAATTGTATTTAAAATGATACCACACATGATGGGTCTAACTCTTATCGTTTCAAAGATATTATCCTTAATAACTTAACATTTCGCAACTTGTTGCCATGGCAACCGATATTGAATAGTCATATATGCATGTAAGGCCTACATAACTCATATATGCAAAGTTATAGGTAAAAATATTTTATGTTGTATGAGACATATAAACTTCTTTTGCTGAATAAACGTTGTTACCAGTGGCGGGTGCACAAGTTTGGTAGGGGTTCAAAATGATTATTTTATTGAAAAATTCAGTTTTAAAATTAGAAGATTGAAATTTCCCTCGCATATAGTATACTGTACTATGCGTCGAATGAAAGTAGTGCCATCCCTCCAAGTGATAACGAGCGCGACGTTGCGACATTTAACATTTTACATACTTTTTGATATACTTCATTATATAGTGTCCACCCCATCTTTAATATACTGGAAGTCCTACGTTTTGTTATATCTTGCATAAAACAAAGGTTGAACCTTTTAGTTTCGACTGTCACCTTTTAAGTCGTTATTAAATTCAATTAGCACAATAGTGTTTAAAGTAAACTAAACAACATTAGTCTAAACTATAAATCACTTACACATGAATCCCGTGGTCCCCATCTTTGCCTACGGCGCGGACAGCTTTACTGTCCGGTTTGCCGCGGCCCACGGTCGCTCTTGACTCTCTTTTCGGCTAATTTCTATGAGTAGTTCCTTGCTCTTATGAATTTGTCCATTATGGCGCTGTGCTGCCGTATTTGAGTTAATTTTTCCCCACTACCGCTTTTGATTCACTTTTTCTTCGTTTCCGCTTTGCGTATACCTTAGGTCCCTGGGTCTTGCACTTGTTCCAATTTTATGTTTTTAACTTTCGAAGAAACCGAAATATTTAATCTAGTACAATAGCCGGTCTGAAGTAAATAGATCGCAAAGTTTATGTTAAATTGTAATTTTAGAAAAAAATGTTGAACGAGCTTATTAAAGTGTCCTATCTTTTATAGTTCTGGAAATATATCAAAAACTTTGTAAAATGTTAAATCCGGCAACGTCGCGCTCTATACCACTTGCAGGGATGGGATTACTTTCATTCTACGCATAATACAATATACTATATGGGAGTGAACTTTCAGTCTTCTAATTTTAAAACTGAGCTTCTCAATGAAATAATCATTTCGAGTGTACCCCCCACTGATAACATTTATTCAATTGCAAAAGCAGTTTATATGTCTCATACAACGTAAATAAATTTTCCAGATACTTTGCATATATGAGCTATTACGTATATATTACATGTATATAATATGATTGTTGAATGTCTGTTGTCTTGGCGACAAGTTGCAAAATTTTATGTTATTAAGGGTCATATCCTTGAAAAGATAAGAGATAGGCCCATCATATGTGGCATCTTTGTAAATCAAATCACATACCAAAGCAAAATATAAGAAAATATATATGGTGCTACTAAAAAATCTTTGAAAAAAAATTGTTTTTGCTCAAAATCGGTCAGTTGATCACACTGGCACAATTGAGGCTCCATGGTCTTACATAAGTTTCCCAAGTTTCATTTTTCCAGCTTTCATAGGAATCGAGATATTTAGAGCAGTACATATTTTTTTCAAGGCAAATTACTCCGGCGCTATGATATGCGATTTTCTAAACTCTCTTAATCACTTTTTGGAAAAAAATGTTTCAAACTAAATTGAAGGACCTTTATGTAGCCTACAGAATGAAGTTTATTCGAATGTCCTATCTTGTATTGCTCCTGAGATATTTTAAAGTTTGTTAAGCTTCAAACCTGGCAACACCGCTTCCTATACAATTTGGCAACATGGGACTTTTTTTATTCGACGCATAAAACAAGGTACTATATGTGCTCAAAACATGCAAAACTGTAGAGTGTTGCCACGTTTGAAGCTTAACAAACTTTTTGAAATATCTCAGGAACTATAAAAGATAGGACATTTGAATAAACTTTATTGTATAGGCTACATAAAGGGCCTTCGATTTTATTAGAAACATTTTTTCTCAAAATTACAATTTAACATAGATACAGGGTGTTTTTTGTTTTGCTAACTTTAAGGTTTGTTTTCTCGAAAAGTTTCGCAACATTTTTTTAAAATTTCTTTCGTCAATAGTCCCTTTAATATTTAAGCGACTAAGTGAGTTTAAAAAATTCGTACGTCATAGCACCCGAGTAATTTGACCTTAAAAGAAAGTGTACTACTCTAAATATCTCGGTTCCTATGAAAGCTGGAAAAATGAAACTTGGCGAACTTGTGTAAGACCAAGGAACCTCAATTTTGCCAAGGTGACCAACTGAATATACTTACCGATTTTGAGCAAAAAAAAAATGTCAAAAACTTTTTAGTAACACCCTGTATATTTTCTTATATTTTGGTACCCTTGTGATTTGTTTTACAATGATATCACATATGATGGGTCATGTCTTATCATTTTAAAGACATGACCAACTAGTATATTAAAAAATTGAAACTTGTCGCCATGGCAACCTACATTCAACAATAGTGCGAAGTAATGAAACATAGTTTGGCAGCTACTAGTAGAAGGAATGGCTAAAATAGTTCCGACTTACAATAGTTTTATTTCATATACAGGGTGTCATTTGCCAAGACCTAAACCTTATAATTTTGGATTAGAAATAACTTCATTTTATTAAATGGATCAGCCTGTATATTATTTTATCATATTGTAGAAGCAGTTTGTGCCTAGAAATTATATTTATACATGTAGGCCCTAAAACTAATAGTTTTTGAGAGAATTTGATTTTAGTTAAAATTTAAACGTACATATTTTAATTGTAACAAAAGTTAAAACATTAGGCGGAAAAGATAAAACCATGGTAAATTCGTATATCTATTTAATTAAATGTTCAAAATATCCGCCATTCACTTACATACAAAAAGGTATGCGATCATGAAACGCTCTATTAACACTATGTCCTCTCCGGTACTTTGAAAATCCCTAACTATTCTCTTTTGCATTGCATATCATTTTTGTGGTTGCAGGCGTTTTGTAGTCTTGCTCTTTTACGTAACCCCAAATGACGTATTCCATTTGAATTCCGGGGATCGTGGTGGCCATTTACAAGGTCCTGCTCTACCTATCCATCTGCCTGGAAATTCATTATTCAAATATTCATTTGTGCGGTTTGTGTGATGAACTAGCGCTCCATTGGGCAAATACCACATTTTTGTCTGATATGAGCAGGAAGTCTCCGAAGATTTTGCGGTAATTCATTTTCCAGGAAGTTCAAATATGTTTGTGCTCATAAATTTCCCTCAAAGAAATGAGGACCTATGACATAACTACCAATTATTCCTCTCCATACATTTAACGACCATCTTGATTGAACAAAAAAATGACTCCTGCCCGCCATATTGGATTTATAAAAAAAAATGAAAAAGACGTTCTGCGGAATCATCGTCGTCTACCAAATTTCATCTCAATCGGTCCCATAGGAACGGAGAAATTCTTGAACATCGTACGTACGTACATCCTTACATACATACATACATACATACATACATCCATACATCCTTACATACATACGCACTTCCACCGAAAAATCGAGCCTTTTAATTTTTTGAGTAAGAAACAATTTTTTAGAAAAAACTTTTTATACGATAAATTGTTCCTTATGATCTCGGCTTTAAAGTGCGTATTAACGGACTGCAGTAATTTCAATACAAGAGACGTACAAATTTTATTTAATTTTTTCATCGACTTTCTCCATCTTGACCACTGCGAAAAGTAAAGAAGCATTTGTTAATAATAATGGTTAAATTATTATAGCCGTGGTCCGAACAAATATTCCCGTAATTGGGAAGATGAAGAAGCATATGGAAGATCGACAACACCTGGAAATGGAGGCAACAAACGATCGCAATACGCTGCACAGCGTCGAGTTACTGATCGTACTACAGGCGATAATAACAGTGGAGAGAGTAATAACAGTGGCGCACCTCGTCAGCGTTGGCAGCGATCACAACAACAGGATCGGCCACGGCGTAATATTAATCGCAATAGACAAATAAAACATAGCTCTAATAATAGTACAACTGGTGGTAGTTGTGATGGTGGCACGGAACAATTAGTAGATCATCAAGAAGATAATCAGGTAAAGATAATGTTCCTATCCTATTGTATAAAAAACAAAACATGTACTTTCAAAATTACGATGAAAAAATTGAAAAACGTGTTCAAAACATTTCGATAAATTCCAAAACGTTTACAATTTTCAAGAACTTAAAAAATGGATATGTTGGTTCCATTTTTCAATGACTGAGTTTACGTACGTACATACGTACGGATACCTGTGTGTTCAAAGATTTCTTTTAAACTGCTGTACCGATTTAGGTGAAATTTGGTAAGAAAAGTTTGAATCCCTCTCTAAATTCTAATTCGTACCCTCCACTGAGAAAATGGTTTCGAGAAAGTGGGCAGCAAAATTTGGAAAAAAAAAACAATGAACATCCTGTATATATTTAAATTGTGATTTTAGAAAACAATGTTTCCAATAAAATTGAAGGGGCTTTAGGGAGCCTTTGCAATAAAGTTTATTCCAGTGTCGTACCTTTTATAGTTTGAAGTATATCGAAAAATGTGTTTAACTTTAAACGTGGCAACATCATGTTCTATAGCAGTTGGACACATGTGACTAATTTCATTCTACGCACAACACAATGTACTATATGCGAGCTAAATTTCAGCCTCCTATTTCTAAAATTGAATTTCTGAATAAAAAAATGGGATATGCGCCAGTTTTATTTTTCATAGACCATATACGAATGTAATACTTATGACTCATAGTATTACATTCGTATATATTTACATAGCATTACATTCGTGTAGTATTACATTCGGACTCATAGTATTACATATGAAAGATATATGACTCATGTTTTGCGATTTTTTTCTATTTCACCTTAGTACGTCTCTTGTATTGAAATTACTGCTATCCGTTAATACGCAATTCAAGAGAGGTGTCATAA
>WYDF02265487.1:0-18700 GCA_009867245.2 Adranes taylori
AAGGTTATTGGCTTTGGGTAGTATTGAACAAGGCCACAGCAACGAACAGAATTGTGATCTTTGTGTAAGGAGTTTATTTCAATTTTCATAAGAATAGCAACGTACGGGCATGAGTTGACAAATATATTAATAGAATAGCGACAAAGGAATCCATTAAAATAAAACCAAATAATTCCTAAGATAAAATTTCTTTTCGCCAGCAGAAGAATGCCATGTGATGTTAGTTTTAATATGCTTTTGATAAATATGACAACGTTCAGACTGCGATTCTACGTTTAGAAAGAAAAGTACTTAAGTACATTAAATAAGCACAATGCTCTCCCAGAGTTGTGCTTTGAAGTAAGTTACGGTTGTCTCCATAAGGTTTTCAGATTCTTGATTTCTATTAAGAATTTTATGTATATTCTTATCTTGGTTGTTGATAGAAAAGATAAATTAAATCTAAGATTCTAAACAAATATCTTATCATTTTAGCACAGTTGTACATATCCTTTTAGTGTTCAGAATGCATTTCTACGCTTAGAAAAAAAGTACATTATATAATCACAATGCTCTCCCAATGTTTAGCGAATAGTTTTGAAAGCAACAACCTATTTCAAATACCAACCCGTAATTCCTATCACAGCTACATATGAAATAGTAGGCCAAGGGGAAGTGATGCTAGTATATAACACAGATGGGTGGAATGAGGTGTGTAATAGGTATGTGAAATTACTTTTTGATACAGGGGCTGATATAACGGTAGTAAATGAGGAATACGTTCAGGATAGGACCAAAACAACAGATACCCCCTTGAACATCATGAGCATGAATGAAGCTATCCAGACCCAAGGATCTTGTATCACCCAAATAAGTGTCGAACAACTTAAGCTCCATCAGGTGTTCTATATAATACCTAACATTCCTAATTGGAGAGTGGACGCCATATTGGGAATGGACTTTTTAGAGTATCATGGTGCAAACGTACAATAGGCCTACTGCCAAAAGCTACAATAGACCTAGTGCCAAATGGACCAGAAGAGGAATTGGAAATACCTATAAGAACAGAGGCAACATCACCTAAAGATCCTCGAAAGAATGGAGGTAAGAGAAAACGTGTAACCGAAATGGAGATATTACACTGGTCTCTGGAAATATGTAAAGCACCTCGAGTCACAGAACTATGGCAAACTTCTCGGAGTATGGAAATACCTGTCGCAAAGCATTTCTAAGTTAAGTTATGAATATAAAAGGATTAATGAGAGAACAGGTGATCTGCTCGAAATGGCCACCGAGAATTCTATAGGCCACTGCGTCACGGAAGACTTTGCGATGCACAAAAGAGATTGCTGCTGAATTTAGAAAATGATTCGTCTCCGCGATGCGCAAGCTTTGGAAGAGAAACCTCCCGACTATGTAAAAGTTCCTCCGAGATGCGAAAAGGTAATTTCAGCAAACGCTATTACCCCGATAATTTCGTGGTCCCGTGTGAACATCGGGAAGTGACCTCACAGTAACCCCACCTCTCAGACTATCAACTACAGATGTTATAGGACATTGAAGTCATCCTCAAAGAAGGTGTCGCACCAATCATGACGCGGCCCTATAGACTCCCGCATCTGTACAAAGATATAATTCAAGATGAGGTTGGAAAAATTGCACCGCGAAGGAATTATACTTCCTTACTTTACTTAATTCCTTTCGCTCTTATACGGAGCATAGGACTTTGACGATGTTTCTCCACCGCACTCTATTTCTAGAGAGGACCTTCAGTTCTGCAAAAGTCTTTCCTTCCTCCTTTGCCTCTTCATCTACAGTTGTTTTCCATAATGCGTTTGGTTTTCCATGTTTGCTTTTTCCCTGCGGATTCCAAAACAAAGCTTGTCTCTCCATAGCATCCTGGTTTCTTCGGAGGGTATGACCAATCCACCTCCATTCCCTTCTCTTGATTTGAATTGAGATGGATTCCTCTCTCGTCCCATTTAGCCAGAAGAATTTTTCTGAGGCATCTATTCAGAAAGAGCTACTGTTGATTTTGGAGGTGACGTTCCAAGTCTCACAACCGTATAATAGCACTGCTTTCACATTGGTTCTGAATATTCGGAGTTTGGTCGTTTTGGAAATCTCTCTTGCCCTTCAAAGTGGATACATCTGAATGAAGGCCCTATTTACCTTTCTAATTCTTATTATGACATCTGCAGCTGCACCACCATCATGGGAAATAATCCTCCCAAGGATGTCCTCATTGTTTACTCTCAGTGTTCTTACATCTCTTGTGTTTACCTTCATAATCTTTGTCTTGGAGGAGTTTACTTTCTTGGCTTCACACACGAGATCTTGGTGTTTCTATTCTATATTGAGATGGTTCTGTAAGAGTAGACAGATATCATCTGCAAAATATGGATCCTCTAATTGTTCAGTCAGCTTCCGCTGTATGCCTCTATTTTCGATCCGTGGTTTTCCTCATCATTTTATCAAGAACCAACGGAAAGATTGTTGGGGATAGAATACACCCCTGGCGAATTCCTGGCTTGATTGCAAATGGTTTCGCGATTTTTCCCTCGTGGATGGATGGACTTTATTTGGATTGATACTAGGGTGATTCCTCTCCAATTATAACTGTTGGTGTTGTCCCCTTTCTTGGGTAATTTGTTGTGGAGTCCTTCTCTCCATTCATGTGGCAAGTTTTCAGTATTCCAAATCTTCTTGCAGCGCGGGTTCAGAATCATTCCTTCCCAGATCAGTGGCGGTGTTTGGGAAGGAATTATATTCCCCACTTCTAATGGTCAGAAAAGAATCCCAGATAGAGTGTGAGGGGCACAACAGGTGTAAAGCTCTAGGGGAGTGACGCCAAGGGGAAGACGCTCTCTATCGTAGGGTAGCTGAATACTAGTACCCTGCTACTGGGGTAGTTAAATTTTTGTTAATGAACTACTGGGGTAGTGTATACAGGTGGTAGAAAGATGGTTGTTGAATGCAGATTATACGAGGGTCTCTATTGTAGGATAGCCGAATATTTAAGGTAAGTTAGAGATGCATTAAATGATATACTCGTTGCCTATGTTAATAATCTGGACCGATATAATATTTTTTTTAAATTTCGCTGTACGTAATTTGCAGGAAATCTCTATTTATTATTCTAATATGTACTTTTATATCACTTATGTATAATGTAGCATATGTATAAAAAAAACAATGAAATAAGATAATCAATTGAAAATTATGTCGATTTATTTCAGCTTGTTTATGGAAAATTCTGATTATTTCAATTGGAACGAGAGAAGTAATTTTTGAATCAACATTCATTTCCGCACGCCTTAAATGGGTTCCATGTATATGAGAATGAAGACGACGCATAGTAAATATGCATAAAGAATAAAATAAACAACAACAACAAAAAAAAACGTAATAGTTACATTACACTTCAGAGATAAGCAGAATTCAAACAATAAATAATTTTGTTCATGGTCGTTCGTAATGCGACAAATTATAAATAAAAGATCATCTTAAAATAAATTGTCTCAGCACAATATCAATATTTGTATGATATCTATGTTATTTTAATACTTAATTCCGCATTACAAAGTGTGGTGATTAAATTTCGGGACAAAGTTTAAACGAAAAATCGTTGAGTTTACTCAATTTTGTAGTCATTTGATCATCTGAAGACGAATTTGTGGGACATGTTTATTTAACTACCAGAAAATTGATCTATCAGAAATGCATAATGATATATAGATCTCCCCCTTCCCTCCCCTTTTTTTCTTCATCCGTGACAATATTTTCCATCACTCACTCTTCAGTATCATCTTTTCCTTGTTCCAACAGCCTCTTCTCAAATATACCCCTCCTCCCCCTATCAAATTTACTCACTCCCATCTTCACATCTTTTTCATCACCCTTATTCTCATTTACCTTATCTTTACCACTCTCTCTCTCTCTTTTACCCACCTACTATTAGCTCCCTAAACCAGTTGCTCTTCCTATTTCCATCACTCTTCCTATTTTTTTCTGCCACCAAATCTTCCTATCAATCCTCTCCTTCTTCCCATATCTCTTTCCCTATATATTTCGACTTCAATTATTCGCACTTTTTAAATATCCCTTTCCCTTCTTACCCAAACTTACCCTCCAGTGATCCCCTAACTCCTTTTCTTTTCCATTCCACTCTACCACATAACATTCTTGCATCCAACTGCTCTATTTTTCCTCTTCCATAGCACATATCTTACACATTCCCTCTTCCTCCTGCATCCAGGTTTGTTTTTACCCTCTTCATTCCCACATCTAAACCTTGCAATCATTCCTTTCTCACTCATATTCAAACCCGATCTCAAATATTCCATACTTACTATTATACCTACTAGCACCTAACCTCCTATCCCTCACGTCCCTCATCCTTTCAATTATTTCATACACCGCTTCCCTATCTTCCTTCCATCATCTTCTCAAACCATTTATTCCTCAATCATCCAATTCATTTATTCACATTTATCCTACTCTTTATCCATTCATGCACCCTTGTATCCATTCCAGTCTTTATCATTCCTTCCATATACACTTCCTTCACTAACCTATTCCCTTCATCATTCAATACCTTCCTCTCAACATTTACCATCTTTTTCACTTCATTTATCCAACATTTATATTTTCCTACTTCCTGAAGAACTATATCACTCGGCGTATTCCTACCTAAACACACATCCAACCTGCATCCTCTCTATCATTTCTCTTTCTTCCACCGCCCACACCTCTGCTCCATACATTCTAATGTTATGTACACATACTCCATTATCCTAATTCTCATTCTCACTGATTCCCCAAACTTTCTTCCCCATATCAACCTCATTCTTTCCCTGCCCCCCCCCCCCCCCTTGTCTTCTTAGTAATCATTATGACATGTTCCTTACTCAAACTATTTTGTGCTAAAATGATACTTTATTTTCTCTATGCATATGCCCTCTACTTTAAATACATCCTTTCTAGATTCTCTCCCTCCTTTCTTTCATACCATAACTTTAGTTTTCTCTAGATTCCTAAATACCACCCTCATCTCTTCGCTTTTATCCGACATATACACAATATCATCAACGTATGATAGAGACCACACTTTTTTCCTTCCGACAATCATCCCACCAGCTTTCTCCTTACTTGACACCTCTTCGAAATCAGATAAGTATAAATTAAACAAGATGGCGCTTAGACGAAATGCATAATAAAATTTCTTTGATACCAAAATATGTTTAAAAATTAGGTGTTGCTTCAATAAATCTCTGACTCAGCTCTAACCAAATTTTGCATTTTTTAATGCCTCTTCTAACATACACTGGCAAAACCATTTGTTGGAGGGTTATTTCTGTACTACTATTACTTAGACAAAAGGAATTAATAATAAATTCAGATACACAACGCAGTACCCAAATTTAGCGCGCTACTAGATATAAGCCCAATGCCTCATAGTTAGAACTTACCTCTATTGTAGCCGCCAGCACATCTGACAGTATAAATGAATCTGAATATAAAGTAATTAATGATGCTCGACTAGTAACAGTGAATCTCCTTCCCGTGAGACTCATCTAATAACTCAAGGCGAGAAGATTGAATTCTAGCAATCTTCTCCACGCTGACACTAAAATATGTTTCTTTCGCAATCGTGAGGAAAAGTTCCAAGATTTATATTTCGATCAAAATAATTTAGTGCACTGTAACAATGTTTGTGCTGTTATGGATGCACTTCATCGTGTGACAAAACCCTACTGAGTGTTCATTGATTCCTCAAAACCTAGTTTAAAGGACAACGGCACTCCTGAGCATGAAGATCCTAAAGAAGACTGACACAACCTTCAGACTGCATTGTTAAAGGTCACAGAGTAGACGCTCGGGTATAATAACAACAGTAGGAAGAACGAATGGTTAGGCGACGACTGTGCGAGAGCCGTGAGCGAACGAAATGAGGCTAGGAGGAAAATATTACAGAGAGACACAAGACCAACCAGATTACAATACAACCGCAAAAGAAGAGCGGTCAAGACTTTGTTCAGATACAAACAGCGGAAGGTTCAGAAAGAGAGTGTTGTAAAACACTTAAGGAAGTGAAAAACGGCTGGCAACCTCACACAACTATTTGCCGAGACACTGAGGGATAACCTAATTGGGGATCCAGATGGTGTCCTGTAAAGATGGAGAGAGCATTTGAGTGAGCTACTGAATGCTAATACAAAGATTCAAGACACTCAGCTTTTCGACACGGATGACGTCACACACGGGAACAGGTCAGAGCCTACTCGGAACGAGGTAATAAAGAAAATAACCAATCATCGCACCGCCGAAGAAAACCGACTTCCAACAGAAGTGTTCAAGTATGGAGGAGCAAAACTCAACGATGTAATGTACAGCCTTATTAAAAACATTTGCTAAAGAGAGGAAAAGCCAGAGGAATAGAATATGTCAGATATTGTACCTGTACATTAAAAAGGCGATAAGATGATTCCGGAAACTATCGAGATATCGTTGCTCAACGTAGGGTACAAGATCTTCACTAAAGTCCTCAACGAGAGATTAAAGGTTTAAACAGAAGCTTCTATCGGCGAAAACCAAAGTGGGTTTAGATCTGGCAGGTCGACAACAGATCATATGTTTCCTCAAGGGCAGATTCTGAAGAAGTGTTACGAATACAACGTAACCGTCCACCAGGTGTATGTCGATTTTAAAGTCGCCTACAACAGTATGTCCCGCCAGCAGCTCTACCACATGATGCAAGACTCTGAGGCAGCTCATACGAATAACGGTTGCTTCATACGAAGCGTAGAGTAAAAGTAGTATATTAAAAACTTTCCGAGCAATTTGATATCTACATTGGTCTCAAACAAGGACACTCATTATCAGATACCCTGTTCAACATCACCTTGGAATCCGTCATGAGGAAATTACCAACAAACACGAGAATAAACGAGAACATACAAACCCTCAAGAATGAAACGAGGGCTAGACGTCAACAAGGAGAAGACAAAATATTTGATAAACACTAGGAACTCAATCAGATGGCGGAACGCTGACAAATTGAATGGTTACCAAAGAGTCGATGCATTCATATATTTGGAAGGCATCCTAACGCACGACAACGAAGTATCCGACGAAATCAAAGCAGGAGTAGCGGCCGGGAACCGGTGATCTATGGCTCTGAAGCCTGAACTGTCAGGAACAAAGAGGAGAACCTACTGTGCGCCTGGCAGAGGAAAATCCTTCGCCAGATTTTTGGGCTATACACGAGAATAATGAATAATAACCAATAAAGAACTGGAAGACCTCTGTAATACTCCATCGATCATGTCAGATATCAAGGCAAGAAGACTACGTTGGCTCGGACACGTCCAGAGAATGAGAGTTCTTAACTCAAGACCTGTAGGAAGAAGATCCTTAAACTTAGATGGCTGGATGACATGCAGGAGGACCTTTGCATGCTAGGAGTCCGAAACTAGATACAGTTGATTACCCGGAGACACAATTGTCGAAAATCTGTAGTCGAAAGACAAGCGCCACCAAAGTAAGAAAGTTTGTATTATTATAAGATTTGCAACTAGGCTACAGCAAATTTCTTATGTGAATGGGACAGCAAGAACAAGGCAAATCCTTATTTCAGAAAGAAATGGGAAAAAGCTTAAGCACACGCCTGGACAAAAAAAATTGAGTGAATGTTCCACTGGTTAGCAAGGAAATGATTCATTTGCCTCCACTCCATCTCAAATTAGAGCTATTTAAAAACTTTGTTAATGCGATGAATAAGAATGGTGGTAGATTCCGTTATTTGACAAAAAATACTCCTAAAATATTTTTAGGAAATAATAAAATCCCCAAATTAAGTAAAAAAAAAAACTTTAAACATAATAAAAGTTATAAACTTTTAGATATAACAATATATTTTCACTTACCATTCTCAGGTTTGTCCGTCATTTGTGTAATAAAATAGTGAAAATATAAAGTAATAATCCAAATATAATAACGTCCAACAACAATCAAAATAACTTTATGAATAAAATAAAATCCATATCAACAAATACAATGCACGAACAATATTGATTCCCATTAAATTTGTATGTCAATAAACAAGCTAATCAGGTTTGTTTAGTACAATTCTTTAAAATACGCTTTTCGCTCATTTCATTTTTCTTTGCTTAATAATAGCAGATATAATAGTTACTGAATAATAACACATAATCCGCAATAATCAAATTCCAACACAAAATTCATAAAGTAAACTAATGTCCCAATTTTGCCAAATATTGTTGACGATTTCAAATAATAAAAACAAATTAATAATTTCGGACAACCCCCGTACACTAACCCTTACTACGAAACAATTATCCCACGCAAATATTCATCGTAGAAAATGAAGACAAAAATCTAAAATTATTATTTATTCGTTACAGATACGTCTTACACAAACCTGGTAGATAAAGAGAATAATTTAAACAAAAATTTAATCTCAGTGATACACAAAATTATATTTACATTTTCAAATAAAAAATAATAAATAAAATATTACGTACTTTATTTTATTTCAAATACTCCTCGTATTAAAGAAAAGAATACACAGAATTCTCTTATTTAATACGAGTGGTATGTGAAATAAAATAAAGTGATGTAGAATTTATGTTATTAATTTTTATTGGAAAACGTAAATTTAAAAGAATTTTATGGCATTGGTATTAAATATTTATGTACATTTTTTTTCTTTATGTACCAGGGTTGTGCAAAAGAACTTTCTATAACAAATAGAAAATAATTTTAAACTTCGCCCTCAATTTCTGCGAGAGACAATTAACTTTGGGAACAGTTGTTTTATGAAAAGCGTTCCCATATGGGGGGGTGTTCAAAATAAATATAAAATAATTTTTACTGATTTCTAAAATTTTTTTAATGAGTATTCTACAATAAGCAATAATAATTTGAGATCAACTTAATAATTTGATATCATTTTTGTGCTTTTCATTAGTGAAAAATATAGAATGTAGCTCTCGATAGTAAAGAGTTCCCCATCTCTGAAACAAGCCATCAACCTTAAACTTTTCGTATGAAGACGAAAATCGAAAATGACTACGTATTTGTTACAGATACCTCTTGCCCAACCCTGGTAGATAAAGAGAAAGATTTAAACAAAAATTTAATCTCAATGATACACAAACTTATAATTAAATTTTCAGACAATAAATTATAAATAAAACATTACATAACTTTACTTTGTTTCAAATACTCCTCGTATTAAATAAAAGAATACACAGAATTCTGTTATATAATACGAGTGGTATGTGAAATAAAAATAAGGACGTAGTATTTTGGTTATTATTTTTTATTTGGAAATGTAAATTTAAAACAATTTTATGACATTGGGATTAAATTTTTGTGCAAATATTTTTCTTTATCTACCATAGTTGTGCAAAAGAATTTTGTAACAAATAGAAAATAATTTTTAATTTTTGCGTTCAATTTCTACGTAGGACAATTAAATGGAATTAATTTGAGAAAATTTGTTTTATGAAAAGGATCAGCATACGAGGGGTGTTCAAAATAAATAACAACTAATTTTTAATACATATTCGTTTAATTTTTTTACTGAGTATTCTCAGTATTTCTAGTAATCGTCCTAATAACACACTAAATAGAGAATAAGCGATATAATTTGGGATCAACTTAATAATTTGAGATCATTTTTCTGCTTTTAATGAATGAAAAGTATTGAATAAGGCTCACCGTAGTAAAGAGTTTCCTATCTTTGAAATAGTAGGCCATACACAATAAAGAGTCACTTAGCAAACTTTTCCATCGTAGAAAACGAAGAAAAAATTATTATATATTTGTTATAGAAACCAAACTGCACAACACTGGTAGATAACGAGAAAATTATAAACAAAAAATTAATCTCAATCATACAAACTTATATTTACATTTTCAAACAGTCCTCGTATTAAATAAAATACACAGAATTCTCTTATTTTATACGTGTGTAAGTGAAATAAAAGAAAGTGATATAGTATTTTGATTATTATTTTTTATTTGGAAATGTAAAATTAAAAGTTTTGGGTACATTTTTTTCTTTATCTACCAAGGTTGTGCAAAAGAACTTAAATATTGTTTAATATACTTTACTTTCTAAATATAAAATCGCATTCTGAATACTAAAAGAGCACCTACAACAGTCTTAAAATGATCGTTTATTATACTTTTCTTTCTAATCATAGAATCGCATTCTGAACACTAAAAGGACCCCTACAACTGTCCTGAAATGATAATATATTTGTTTTAAAATCTTAGATTTAAATTATCAAACTTTTTGAACCCATCTCATATTATCTCTTAATCGCATATAACAAGATATCTTCTATGAACCTATCTACCGTTTATCAGAAGGTTACATGTAATCTTTTATGCTATTTCGGTATCAAATTGTTATATTCAAATAATATCTGACAAATTATTAACAATATTCCACAACTAACCCTGATAACCTCAATTACCTCACACTGTGATAAAATTTAATCTATATACCTGTTATCAATATGAAAAAGAATTTTGGTTCATGAAATCAAGTATATGTTTGCATATTTGTTTAACATATCGCAAATAAACACAGTTAATGATGTAATAATTATATTTTACAAATGTTAGTTTGTTTTCTGTTGATAAAATAACATATTGCATAGTTTTCTTATTATTTATAAAAGAATCTATATTTTACAACATTTTTCATAGGTCCTTGGATATAATATAATGGGGTTTACATCGACTATTAATATGTTAATGGGACAATTACATCAGTTAGTTGAAATTAAGTATTGTTTTATAAAATCGACAACATTTTTTATTATTGGAATACTTGCGAAAGTTTATAATTTCAGCCAAATACTTATTCATTTTGTTACCGTACATATACGAGGCCTGCAATTTAAGTTTTTACAAACAACAAGTAGATGGCGCTATTCGAATATTCTCGTAAAGTTCCGTATCAAATCAATTTTTGAATGAAATTTGGCGCTGTGTAGGGGTGTAGGCTGTCAAGTCTGCAAAAACTCTAAGCTCGATTGTTACAAAAAACCAGGAACATTCTTCTTCCATTCTGCATTCGATTTAAATGTTTCTAATAAAATGCGACGCTGTAATTTATCTGATTTATTTTCCGATATCTCCACAAAACCGTTACAGGTAGGTAGAAGATGGGAATAAAATTTGTTCGATAGTTTTTTAAGGAAGCTTATATTTATATTTCAAACATTTTTTAAAAATAAAAGGCAAACTTGATAATATACAGGGTGTTTCTAGTTTTGCAAAATCGTTGCAGATAGACAGAAGATTCGAATAAAGTAGTAAAACACTAAAAAGACACCTACAACTGTCCTATTGTGATTGTTTAATATACTTTACTTTCTAAACATAAAATCGCATTCTGAACACTGAAAGGACACCTACAACTGTCCTGAAATGATAAGATTGTTCGATTCGAATAAAGTGTGTTCGATACTTCTTCAAAGATGTTTTTATTTGTACTTCAAACATTTTCTTTTTATTAAAATTTGCATTTAAAAATATACAGGGTGTTTATAGTTTTGCAAAACCATCGCACAAAGATAGAAGATTCGAATTCAGTTTGTTCGATAGATCTTCAAGGATGTTTTTATTTGTACTTCAAACATTTTCTTTTTATTCAAATGTAGATTTAAAAATATACAGGGTGTTTCTAGTTTTACAAAACCGTTGCAGATAGATAGAAGATTCGAAGAAAGTTTGTTTGATAGTTTTTTAAGGATGCTTTTATTTATAATTGAAACATTTGCTTTTTATTCAAATGTGGATTTAAAAATATACAAGGTGTTTCTAGTTTTTCAAAACCATTGCAGATAGATAGAAGATACGAATAAAGTTTGTTCGATAGTTTTTAAGGAAGCTTTTATTTATTTTTAAAAAAATTTAATGAAATGTACACGTGATAATATACAGGGTGTTTCTAGTTTTGCAAAACCGTTGCAGATAGACAGAAGATTCGAATAAAGTAGTTTATTAAGGATGCTTTTATTTGCATTTCAAACAATTTTTCTTTTATAAAATGTGGACTTGATAATATACAGGATGTTTCTAGTTTTGCAAAACCGTTGCACAAAGACAGAAGATTCGAATAAAGTATGTTCGATAATTCTTGAAAAATGCTTTTATTTGCACTTCAAACATTTTCTTTTTAATAAAATTTGCATTTAAAAATATACAGAGTGTTTCTAGTTTTGCAAAACCGTTGCAGATAGATAAAAGATTCGAATAAAGTTTGTTTCATAGATTTTTAAGAAAACTTTTAGTTGTATTTCAAACATTTTCTTTTTAATAAAATGTGGCTTTAAAAATCTACAGGGTGTTTCTAGTTTTGCAAAACCATCGCACAAAGATAGAAGATTCGAATTAAGTTTGTTCGATAGATCTTCAAGGATGTTTTTATTTGTACTTCAAACATTTTCTTTTTATTCAAATGTAGATTTAAAAATATACAGGGTGTTTCTAGTTTTACAAAACCGTTGCAGATAGATAGAAGATTCGAAGAAAGTTTGTTTGATAGTTTTTTAAGGATGCTTTTATTTATAATTGAAACATTTGCTTTTTATTCAAATGTGGATTTAAAAATATACAAGGTGTTTATTGAGAGATTTTTTTATTGATTAGTAGCGAAAGAGATAGTGAATAGTGTGTTTATATATTTTCAAGTATTTTTTTTGTTTTTTTTGTTGGTTTGTTGTTTACTTGTACAGATAGATAATAAACTTAGGCAAATAAAACAAAGGTTGCCGGATTTAACAATTAAAATGGGAAGGTTTATAATGAGATCAAATAGCGTTGGATGTGTAATAGAAGAGAATAAAACCGTTTTATATGAAACTTCACGAAATGCGTTAAAAAGGAATAGAAATAAGCGCACATGAATAAGATGAAAGAGTGAACTCCCGCAATTTGAGAAGCGGTGTTAACTGAAATGAAGAAGATATCCCTAGAGATAAAGACATTTCGAAAGAAATAAAGGATATCAGGAAAGAGAATGAAGGGATGAGGCATGGAGAAATGAGGTAAAAGAAAAGGATGGGATAAAAAAAGTGTGATCAGAGTCTTGAAATACAGTGGGAAAGGCAGAAGGTGGATAGGAGACGAAATTATAATAAATTGAATGAGAAAAGGAAGATGGGAGAAAAATAACAAAGATAAAGGATGACGTGTCGAAAAGATTGAATTGTAGGATAGAAGTACAAGAAATATACAAATTAGGGAGAAGCATGCAGGATGGTAGAAGTAGACCAATTCTAGTAATATTTGTTATCTGCTGAAAGCTTCCAACGTAAAATTGGAAAACAAATAAAACTATGAAATAAATATTCATCAGGTAATTAATTAATAATAAAATATATAATCGAACGAGTAAAGTTATGCGATGTAGATATATAAACATATAGGAGAAACAACAGGTGCAGTACATACAACGCTTGCACTCAGGTAGTACTTTTTTTGTTGTTTTGCTCGAAAAGAAAAGACATTCCTGTCTAGGGATTTAAAGCAATTTATGACTTCCGTACACGTGCATTCATTTAGGATATCTGTTTTTCAAGCTTTTTGCTCACACAAACGCAGAAAGAAAACAAAATTGTACATGTATGTGTATACTGGATGCCTATTCCCAGGAGAGAAATTCCTTTTTATTTTCATAACGTTTTCTTTTTATGACTAGTTATCTCCACTACGATCTTAATGGCCTAACGGTTTTTCTTGTTTACTTCGACAACCGTTACGATTATTTTAGCTGCCACCATCTTTGAAAACTTGTATATTAGTTATGTACCCCAACTTGCTTCAACGAAAGTTTGCGATTATAATCTTCTAACCGAAAATCTTAATAGTTTCCTAGTTCCGCCGACGATTTTAATGGCGTAACGGATTTTTAACCAAATTTTCCGATTTATTTGAAAGAATCGTTGCTATGCCTATATACACTTACCACCACTTTTCAGAATAAGCACATTTAGATCAAAATGTCCATATACATTGTGTACCGCTTATGTACACCAGAAATTCGATATAAAAGGCGTCCATAGCTCAGCACAAGTCTGGAGCGTTTGGGACTTTGCGTTGGGGGGGCGGGGTCCTGAATTTCCCGTAACCCTTTTCCTGCAATCTACGTCTTCGCTGCGAAAGCGAGGGGGTCAACGCTAGAGAAAGAGGGAGGCCAACCGTCAGACGCACCGAGACCACGACGACAGCAGAGACTGCACCCCAGAGAGGCCCGTCAAGAAACGTTGCCCACGAACGCCATGCTAATTGGTAGATTTAGAAGTATCCGAGAAGACCGGACGAGAAGACCACCATCGTCGACTCTTCCGGTGCATTTTCCGCGACAGTGATTAAACATCTACGAGCTTCTTTTCATGTACAGGCTGGATCATTCCTTCATCATCAACTTTCAGAAGATCATTCATTTTTATACTTAGTTCGCTACAATGTTATCTTTGCTTTTTCTAATGGAAAGAAGACATCCTAACAACTTTGCATTATAATTCAATTCAAATAAATATGTCACTTATTTAATGAGCGCGGTTAGAGTCATATCACTTATTATAAATACTAAGACAATAAAAACCAAATTTATGCAAGCACATAACAAAAAAAAATAATGCTTGCCGCCACCAATTAAATGTTTCATTGCGATGTCTATTCACCATATACATATATATAGCTTAATATTATAATGGATCGGATTTAAAAAGTATAAATAAATTGAGTTTTTTTGCGAGAGCAGTATATGTCATAGAAAATTATTATAGTCCGTCAGACATAAAGATATAACGTATTAGAAATTTCGATCATGGAAGAAAAAAGAAGGAAATTATGAGTGGAAAACGCATGTTAAAGAGTTCGGTTATATTTATCACTGAAAAAGAGCGAGGAAGGTAAATAAAGAAGGAAAAGGGAATTGAAGGGAATAAATAATGACATTACAATTTTCAATGGACAAATTGACATTACAGTTTGCAATTGTCATAATATTCTAACATGCTCGCAAGCAACAGAGACATGTTACAAAGAACGAAAAAAGTCAACCCTAAATGGATGTTGGAAGAAAGTATGGCCATCGTCAGTAGAATGTTTGCTTGAACCCCTAGAAATTGAAATTGGGATGATACTTGCTAAATATAGCGAAGGCAAAGCTTTCGTGGGGATGAGTATTGAGGACGTCCAATATTTATTAGTGGAAAAATAAACCTTGTGATTATTACTTTTCTTTCTAAACATAGAATCACAATCTGAACATTAAAAGGCACCTATGACTGCCCTAAATTGATTATATAATATACTTTACTTTCTAAACATAAAATCGTATTTTGAACACTAAAAGGGCACCTACAACAGTCTTAAAATGATTATTTAATGTACTCTGCTTTCTAAACATAGAATCGCTTTCTGAGCACTAAAAAGGCACCTACTACTGTCCTAAATTTCCTCCAAGGTCCACTTTTGGGGTGGAATAGCAGTAGCTATGATGGGTTTTGAGATTTCTAATAATATTCAGGCGATACAGGGGATAGATTTTCGAAGAGATGTTTTTAGGAAGTAAAAGCGGTTGTCTAAAAAATGAAAAGATTTTATTCTATCACTTATTGCAACTAAACAAAAAGTTCAATTTTTTATTTTAAACAAATTGGATTAAATTTCCAATGTACGTATTATTTAATAAACCATTTCAAGACTGCTACCAATTGTTTTCCGCAGACGATTTTTTAACATCGCAATAGAAAAACATCGCGTGCATGTGGAATAGTGTGTCTGTGCGATCTATCTCTGTGCGTGCTTATGTGCGGATAGGTTAAATAAATAGCCTTAAACTCTGATATTATTAGTTGCTTAATAATTCAATAGATTAGCATTATATACAATAACCATTTTATATAATTTTTGTTTTTAAACCTACTATAATAGATAGATTTTAATTAGTTATATGATAAATACATTATAATACATACGTTTTGTGTGTTTTCGATCGAACCTTGGAATGCTAAGTAATAGCATTGATTTAAAATAAACGTTTAGCTATTTTATATTTATGATCGATTCCGATTCCTGTAAGACGCCATCGAAATGATTTTTATACAATACTATTATCGAACGTAATAGATTAACAATATTGATACAATTTCCTGTATTTCGAAATCTTATAAAAGGACAAATTCCGTTGTATTTCATTCAAACGCAATTTATAATCAGTCAATAAATATAATCGCAATTTGAACACTACAAAGGCACCTACAACTGTCTGAAAGTGATTATTTAATATATTAAAATTTTTATTTAATGGCATTTTCTGCCTAAAGATAGAATCGCATTCTGAACACAAAAAAGGCTTCTTAGATTTAGATTCTTAGATTAGATTCTTAGATTTAAATAATCCTTTTATACAATACGATTATCAAACGTAATAGATTAACATTAGTGACTCTATTTCCTGTATTTCGAAATATTATAAAAGGACAAATTCCTTTATGTGTCATTCAAAAGCAATTAATAATCAGTCGATAAATTTATTTGGAGATATATAACTGGTTAACAAAACAACTTAGGAGCAAAATATAAATTAGTCCATACTAAGATTTAATAACATAAAATTAAAAATAAAACTTATGTTACAAAATTTAAAAAAAACAATAAAATGTACTTATTAATATATCAACATAGAAGTTGAAAGTTTTTTCACCTAAAATTTAAGTTATTTTCTTATATTATTGTCTTTTGTAACTATAAACTTTGTTTAGTTCTAATGAAGGGGCGATTATTGCTTTGAAACATGTCAACTAATATAGATAATTAGTTATGAAATTTATAAAAAATTATAAAGTATATAAAAAATTTTATAAAAACAAATTATAAAATATCAAATTTGTTAGTTTTTTAAAAATCTTTTTGATAAAATTTTATAACATAAATTTTATATTTAATAAAATATAAAATTTATGCTATAAAATTTAAAAATATATATAAAAAAAATGTATAAAATATAAAATTTTATTTAAAAAATGTTTAAAAATAACAATAAAATGTACTTATTGATATATAAATAAGTACATTCCATTGTTTTTTATTTATTTATTTATTTATTTTTTTGATAAAATTTTATAATTTTTATAAATTTTATATTTTATAAAATACAAAATTTATCAAATTTTATTTAAAAACAATTAAAAACAACAAAATGTACTTATTTATATATCAATAAGTACATTTAATTGCTTTTTTTTATGTTTTTTTTAATAAAATTTTATAACAAATTTTATATTTTATAAATGTTTTTATAAATTATATAATTTTTTATGAATTTTATAACTAACTGACATTTTTCTAGGCAACAATCGCCCCTTCTTAAAATAACTTAAAATTTTACCTGAAGAAAACTTTCAACTTCTGTGTTCTGTGAATTTTTATAAATTTTCATTTTATAAAATATAAAATGTTAAAAAAAATTTTTTTACTAAATTAAATGTACTTATTTATATATCAATAAGTACATTTTTTTGGTGTTTTCAATTGTTTTTATTATTATTTTTTTTTTAATAAAACTAAATTTTATATTTTAGAAATAACACAGAAATTGAAATTTCAAAGTTTTCGTCGCGAATGTAACGAGGAATTTGTCCACATTTCAATTGAGTTTTGTACGCTTGTTACTTGTAAATAATTCAGGATGGCTAGATTTTGTGAACTCTATTGTATCTAATTAAACCTTGAACAAATTGTTTTACCTCTACGCGGCATGGTAATGGGAGAAATCAGCTGCCGTGACGAGAGCTAGGAGGGACTAAGAAAACAATAGAAGACACACAGCTCTCACAGGAAAACGCGATCGGTCATAAGAAATTTTAAGTTGTAGGATGAATCCTGGTCAGTCAGTGTTTTGCAAATAAAATCATGAATTAAATTATAATTTATTCCAAATTAAATATAAATTGTTAAATAAATATCAGGAGTTAGATATGGGGCACAGTATTTGATAATAATTAAATAATTCTTTTAAGTTTGAATTCTTTCAATAAAATAAATTAAATTGGGAACAAGTTCATTTATGTGTAATTCTAAATTGTGACAAATATAGTAATAGTGACAAAACCTGTAAGTAAAATAATTTTATAATTAATTTGGGAATTTATTTCACAAAAGTTGAACACCATGTTTTTTTAATCTATTTCAAATCATCCAACTACTTGGCAATATCTTCAACTATTGGGAAGATTTGCTAAACCAAGGAAGGATCGCAAGAACGTTTTGTCGTACCGCCCAATAACACTACTAAACATGATAATCATAGCTCGAATATGAAACGTTCTTGATATCAACAAAATCCTACAAGTTAAATTGTCCACGTCAGGACAGTGAAAAATAGTTAAGCAACATTTTTTTAAATATTTTATACTTATATTTATTACATGTGCACATTAAGATCCCATTAATAAAGTAAACCTCTGAACATTATACTAGTTTAAAATCTTTGATAAGTGATAGACTTATTGTAGTATATTTTAATTAATAATTTAGTAGGTAAAGATCGGTTGGCTAAAGATATAATGTTTTATTAATATTGATATTATTGTTAATCAAATGTAGAATAAAAAAGTTAGTGTGTCTATTAAATAATATATTTATTTTATGCTGACTATAATTT
>WYDF02265498.1:0-18700 GCA_009867245.2 Adranes taylori
CCACAGAGAGAAGTATACATCATTTGTGCGTGCAGGCGAGCGTTGTCTTGCAGGTAAATGTTTAGATAGCGTTAACAACGTAAACGCACGGAAATATGTCAACTACATTTGCAAGTCGGCTTTTCTCTATTTTCCATAAATAAAATATGCATGTATTTAGACGTAAACCTTCCGGAATGAATTATCTAAATGATAGTGAAAACCATATCAAAATCTGTTGCGCAGTTTAGATGAACAACGCGTTCAAAGAGACAGACGCGGATAGCGACTTCATTTTATATATATATCTCAGCCTTGCGGATGATGGAGTTGTCCATGTTCCGGGATTAAATGTTATTATTTTGGTAGGGCTCATTTATTCACAGAATCAGATACAAAACTTAATGATAGAGTTTGCACGGAATTGTTAAGGCAAAAAAAAGTAAAAGAATCTATATCGTTTAAAAATATTTACTTTTTAGAAGCAAATTCTTCGTTGAGTAAAAATAACTAAGTGCCTCTTCAGAACTGTTTTCGATTTTGGACAATGAAGATCTGATCCTGGCGCTTGTCCCAAGATTTCCACTGTCACTTCGCAAGTACAAATTATACGGTTGGGACCCAAAAATGTCCTATCATATCGACCCCTTATCCTCACATTGTATCTAAAAGATCTTTCAGTAGTAGGTCTAAGTTTTCATTTGGTAAGAAGAGATTCTCTAACCTGAATAAAGGGTCTCTTGCCGATGGGGTTTTGGAGAGTAGTTCGGGAAGAGTTTCATCTGATAGTCAACGTGATTTCATAAAGTTCAAACATTTTGCAGCTGTGTCCAAGTCCTTCCCAGGGAATTCAGCATATCGTCGAATAGGAAAATGATAATATCAATTTGTCCAAAGATGTTTGAGATGAGTCTATAATAGATCCAATTCTCAATATAATTCGGACTGTTAGCCTTAATTCAATAGACTATCTTCTTTCAAATTTATACAATATTTCTCAGTCCTATGGGTCTACATCGCCTTCTGGTTCCCCCAGTAGTTGAACAGTAGCGTCAGAGAAAGATTTTTCATTTTTTGGTCTTCATTTTCATTGTTTCTTATCTCCTTCTACATATTTTATGTGTGAATATGTATGCGCATAACTAAATAAGTGTACCTATGTATGCGTGCAGATATTTCTTTATTATATTTTTTATCTATTAAATATTTGAGCTACAAGAGAAAGGATTTGTTATTACCATCCCTTTCTTTTATGTGCATATTCTACCTATATTTTTACTTTCCTTCCCTTTGTTATATACTCTTCATTTCGATACTACTTATTGTTATAATATTTTTTCCATTTTCCTGCATAAAAAGTGAACGAAAAGAGAGGAACCTGTTATTCTGGGTTCACGTATTTCGCATTTTGGGGTTTCGATTTTTCTGGGTAAAACCACTTGATCATGACTGTGAAAATGAGACTTATCGTTTTACAATGGCATTATAGAAGTTTTACAGTTAGTAAAACAGAGTTACTTAATATTTATTATCAGCTTTCTCCAGATGTTAATTTATTAGCGAAACTTTCGGGATATATTTGTAATAGACTGGATAGGAAGGATGGATATGGTGGCATTGCAATTTTGTCAAAGCCCAATTTAATCTTAAGTAAATCATATTAACTTGGATTGGGATCCTATTATTCAATATGTAATTTTTCATTAATACTCCTCCATCAATATCGATTTTCTGAATAGCATTCTAAACTAGTCATGGGTAGCACCCCGTTTTAAAATGAAAACGATGGAGCTAATGTTTTTGTTTGTGAGGCTTCAAAAGAGGTAAGTCATATGAGGTCAGGAGAATAGTGATGAGTCCGTCATTTACGACGTACCTCATTTGAGGCCTCATTATCATGAAATGAAAGTGTTACTCATTTTTCAAATATGAAGAGTTCCTCTTTTTTTATATTGAGGAGCTCCTCTTGTTTTTCCAAAAGAGGAGTCCACTTACTATTTTTTCAGAAGAGAAGTTGCTCGTTCTTTCAAAAGAGGAAAGAGGAACTCTTGAAGCGATTTATTATATTAAAAGTAGAGATGGGTCATTATTTATTTAAGCAAATCATTATTTATGAGGAGTTCCTCCTCTTTTTTTTAAACATTTATTTAAACGAGTTCCTTTTTTCTCAAATGTTGTATACAATGCTATTGTGGAATTTACCAAAAACAAAAATTTTGCATAAAAGCTTATTTAGTGATTCGTAAAACATATAAAACAGCTTAATTGGTTAGACTTTTGAAGACAATTAACTGTCACTGCCTGTGAACGGAAGTCGCTAAAAATGCGCTAAAAAAAGAATACTAGTTCTAAAGCCGTATGCGCAATTTTGGCATGATTAGTAAAACTTTGGCATCAGCCTAGAGGAAACATGCGGTCAAATGATGTGGCTGGAACTTAGCATGTTTATTTTGCTTCGCACATAGATCATTCGTATCAAATTTTGTTGCATTTGATTGAAGTTGTAGTTTTAATTCCAATAGTGAAGTCACTTCTGGTCAGTTGATTTTGTTCTGAAATCTATACGGTTCGTCCTCAGATAGTCCTCAATACGTATGCCAAATTTGATTCTAATCGTTCATACTGTTTAGACGTTATCATGGTCATAGAGCCACTCCCACAAAGATCTTTTAAAAATTTACAAAATCATTAAAAAAATTGTCAGAAAAGTAGCTCCTCACATAATAAAATCAAAGTCGTCATATTTAAAATAGAGTAACATCTCACAAATAATAAATCTCCTCGAATTTCAAAAAGGTAATAACTCTTCTATTTCATCATGATGTGGTCTCAAATGAAATACCTCATATATGAGGAAGCCGTCGCGTGCTATGTGCATAAAACGAGGTCGTTACATTGTACCCAAATATTATCATCAACATGAAACTACTATTTTCAAATGAAAAATGGGAACTCCTCTTTTCATGTGATTTAGGAACTCCTAAATCACATGGTGGTGAAATATACAGATTTACCAACAACGAGGATATCAATCTTTTAAATGACGATCGCTCTACTAGAATTAGTCCTCCCTCTCAACAGAGGAGCTCAATAGATTTACTCTTTGTTTCTCGGATCTTTACCAGAAAATTCAATGTGATGTTTTGGGTGAGCCATCTGGGGGTGATCACCTACCTACTGATTTTGTTTTCTATTGACTCTAGTGTTAAAATTTAAATTTCATAAGAAAAAATTCAAAACGCTAATCTGGTTAATTTCTATAAGTTTTCCCAAAATCTAATTCTTCAATCGTAGCCTATGACAGTCTGATGTAATTTTTCAGTTTAGCCTCTGCCCTATTTATTCCGATGACTCCTCTTATCTTAAATTCAAGAGGATTTCAGCTATAGTTTGAAGAACAATTAAAGTTAAAACAAATCTAGTTTTATAAAGTTTTGGGAATCCTCATCCAGGTAGTCCTCAACTTCCTCTGCCTAGGGTAAAGTGAAGAATTTTTCTCGAGCAATGTCCCCAAGGTATAACAGAATTATTTTGGATTCTTGTAAAGATTTATCCGTAGACTTTATCGCTTCATCATATGTTTTTTAATCATTTCCTATAGAGATAGAAGTGGAAAACATTTCTCATCAATTTCATACCTTTTTCATTAAACGAATTGAATTGTGTATTGAATTATGGCAAGAATCCCCTCCGGATTTGGATAATGTTTCCTATTCTATGATCAAGAACATTCCCTCCGGTATAAAATTAATTATTCTAAACCGCTTTAGTTCTATTTTTAAATCATGCAGAATTCCAGAGGCCTGGCTAGAGTTTACTATTATTCTCATTCTTAAACCTAATAAAGATCCTTTTATATACTTCAGTTTTTGCCAGATTGCAATATTTTCCTGCTTTAAAAAGGTTTTTGAACATGTAATGAAACTGAGGTTAGATTGGTATGTGGAAAAAGCAATACTTTAAATGATTTTCAAACGGGATTTAGAAGGCATAAAAGTATATTGGATTGTGTTGCATTGTGATATAAAATTCTCTTTTCACAGAAAGGGGCATTGTATCTTCGATATATCAAAGGTTTATGATAACCTAATTGCTTCTAATTGGGGCTCTATATTCTGTATAAGTTCGGCTACACGTCTCATTTTGTTATGATTATTTATACGTTAATTCCCGTAAAGAGGTTTTATCTGTATTGCATCTGGGATCGATTCTTAGTCAAAATTGATCCCAGTACTTACATATTTCTAATCTCTATAGACTGTCCACCATTGATTCCAGATTTCTTATGTATGCAGATGACCCAACTATTTATAACTCAAATAAAAACATTTATAGAGACGTTGAGGATGTACAGGTTTGACTTTCAGAATTTCTTTCTACCCTAGGTGTAGCAATTTCAGGTAGTAAAAGTTCGATGATGATTTTCTCGAAGCCTCAGAATTTTTCGGAATTGTATCTCCTTCTGAATGGGTTTTCCATTCCTACTGTTTCGTGTGTGAAGTATTTGGGTATTTTAATGGACAGAAAATTAACTTTTAAACAACAAATAGAAGAAATTAGCAAGTATTGCACTTTAGTAGATGGGGAGCAGTTCCGAAAATTCTTCTCTTATTCTACAAATCATTCATTATATCTATTATCGACTACGGTACATTTTTTTTGAATTCGTCAAAAGCTAATTTAACTAAAATTCTTACAATACTAGAATACAATACTCTTCTTGAAGCCCCTTGAGGTTTTATTCGTTTTTCTGCTGTTCAAGGAATTTTAGTGGAGTCAGGGTATCCACCAATGGACCTTAGAAGTGCTTTCCTGGCCCGAAAATATTTGTTAAGGCATGGTTCTGCTCAGTATGTTGTGTAGAGGAAAGTAGTGGAGTTAAATGATGTGGTATGGTTGGAGCTTCAGTGAAGTCTGAAAATTCCTCCACTTATGACTGCTTTTAGAGAAAATTTCGCTATCGTGAATAGGGTCAGTAGGGGCTACCCTTACAATTATCTAATCCCATATGATTGTCATTGTTGTGACATCCCTATGAGATATATCGATTCTAAAGGTTGTGCTGCGGTGTCCCAAAATATCCTATCGCCCTAGTGTTTATCAGCTGGAAATCGTTACCTACGACTTCTGGGGATTACTGGCTGTTGTTGGCTTGATTAAGAGAACTGTTGCTTAACTGAATCTAGAAGCTGTTGATAATGGGAATGTTGACTTGTTGCTGTGGACGAATGATCGATGTATGTGTTTGGATCTGGAATCTACCTTTTATCTTTATAATTTCTGTGTCGTAAATGTGTCATTGTTCTCTTTGTCCACCGCAGATTTTGGGTAGGTTGGTGCTGAACATCCAAGTATTAATCATCATCATCTTCTTCCAGACTTCTTCCAGATCATCATCATCTTCTGATGTGAGAGTGTATGGTTTCGTTCTACATTGCTGTGGCCACGACGCAATTCTGATTTGTGACTATTCTCGCGATTGCCTTAGCCCTGCATAGGAAGTTGGTCGCTGCGATGATCCAACACTCGTGCAGTTGTACGTGCGTTAGCTGAAAATGTTGTTGGATGTTGTCGTTGACTGCAAACATTGGTTTGGTGAGTTCCACAATATGATATGAATTGTTTCCCACCTTCTTCGGAATCCGCGTTACATTGGTGAGGTTGAACGGTGTAACATCCATGGTGTAATGTCCACGGTGTAACATCTCTGAAGTGTTATTTTGATTCATAATAGAGATATAAAAAATGTAAAGTAATCGTACACTGTAGTTTTATTTCCGCTCCTCTAGAAATTGCTTGGCTTGATCTGTTTGTTTAGAATCTTCAACTTTGGTGGTAGAGCAGTGATTACCTCTGCTATTGCTTGTGAACTTGGGCTGGTGACAGGCACTCGTACATGTTCCCTTTCTTGTACACAACGGCGGCTAATCCTTCATAATGATGGTAGATGTTTTCTACCAGGCTTTCTGCTATGATGTATTCAGCATATGAATGTTCACTTAATTCATTTTTCGTGATATTGTTGTACTTCATGCAATGTGCTTAAACCTTGATTCAACTTCATTTGTTAGATCCATCAATATCTGTCGGTTGCGACCTAATTCATCTATGTCTTGATACACTTCGTCATTCACTTCGAAGGCTGAAGTGAGTATGTTTCCTAATATTCCCCTTTCCCTTCTACGAGGGTTTAACAGATGCTCGAGGGTTTCAATGTTTATTTGTTTTTCCTCTAACTGCTGATTGAGTTCTGAGCAATGCGCTTCTGCGAACGCCTCTCTGGCCTTGATGCAGCTTTCCTAGAACTCCTGGATTACCCAACTTATAATGGTTTTGTCTATGCTGAAATGGCCCTCCGAGAATTAGACTCCGAAGCGCAGAACTCCTCAGCTTGCCTGAGCCACTCTTCCCGTATACCTCATTCTGTGGGTACTGGATGCTAAAATTCCCATATGCCATTGTTATCATGTTTAGGATGGCGAAGAGTATTACAATTCAACGATATCTTGTTGCTGCACTCTTCTGGTGCTACTTCCTTTAATGGGGGTTTGTAATCTTCAGGGTGGTAACTACCTTCTATATGCCTAGTGTCCCCTCTGCCTCCTCTTCTGCCGGAAGCAGGAAGCGGGAGTTTTGTTATTGTCCGCTTCATTTTCGCTCCTGCTACTTTCTTTACCATAATCACTCGTACTTGTCCATTTGCTCCCTCGTGGGTGTTGATGATTCGAGCTGCTTGGTTTGATGTTTTCCTCTTTGATGAGGACTAGCGTTCCTGGTTTAAGATTTGTAAGGATCTGAATCCATTTGTATCTATTTTGGAGCCTTGTTAGACATTATCTGGTTCAACTGTGCCACACATCTTCTTTGAGTTGTTAGCCTAACTTCCATCGCTGTTGTTACTAGATGTGCTAATTTGATCTGGAGGTCCCACAAACACTCGCCCAATCATCATATGTCCTGATGGCGACGTCGTTGATGTCATTTGTTTACGGATATAGCGGTCTTGAATTCAGCCATGTTTCGATCTGAGTTGCTACAGTAGTTAGCTCTTCAAATGTCACCGTCGTAGTTCCTACAATTCGTTGGAAGTGATGTTTTAACGACTTGACGCCCATCTCCCATAACCCACCGAAGTGTGGAGCTGCCGGCGGGCTAAAATGTTAGGAGGTACTCACCGACTCGGCAATATGATCACTCTTGATTACTGCCAAAATTTGCTTATTCAATTCTTTCGCCGCTCCTACAATTATTTCGCCGAACCGTTATCGCTGTACATGTGCTGCACCTGTCCTCTGCTTGATGTGAATCTCCTGAAGGTTGCCAAA
This sequence comes from Adranes taylori, assembly GCA_009867245.2. Taxonomy (NCBI): domain Eukaryota; kingdom Metazoa; phylum Arthropoda; class Insecta; order Coleoptera; family Staphylinidae; genus Adranes; species Adranes taylori. Next base: position 7,305 of record WYDF02265498.1, read on the forward strand.
TCGAATCCAGTTCGAAGGACTAGGAATAAGTATGAGTTGGTGATGACATAATATATTTCTTGGCTAAATGAAAACAGCGTTTATATTGCCGTACTGAATGGCTCAAGTAGTTGGCAATTTTGGATAACTTAAGTTTAGAAATCACGGGTATTACTAAATCAATCTAACTATGTTCTTAGTAAAATATCGATTTATTTATTTATTTTTTGTTTTACGTAGGAAGTGGAGAAGCCTTCAAAAGGCGAAGGATGCCCGATGCACCCGACAGTGTGGGATTTTTACCCACTATAACTCCACTCCCTCTTGAGATTGTATATTGTTGGGAGATTGGAGAGTTTTTTTGAAGGAGGCTTTAGGACTTATCATCCTCTTCAGCCTGGAACAGGTAATTAATGGAATGCTTTTAGAATTATCTGTAAGCTGATAGCTTGCAGATAAGATATACGCTATAGTATTCGCTTTACAGTCAAGGGAACCTGGAATATTTTGGCCATAGTATGGTCAACCAATGAGGGAGTTTGGTTTAGTGCGGTGAGCTGATTTGCTGGTGGTCTTGTATATTTTTGTCCTTGCTTGGCTGCGCATGTCGGTATTAGTTGACCTGAAATAGAAAGTAAGGTTGTTGTGGAAGAGTGATTCTTTTTGCCTTTTTTGTATATTTTTTGTTTTTTTTTTTAATTTTATTTTTATTATTTTTTCTAGATTTTGTAGAATTTTATACTGATGGTTCAGTAATTTTGTCTCCAAAATCTGCCGCAGTAGGAATTTTTTTAAAACAATCCTCAAGTTAACTTAAGCATTAAGCTCCCAGAGACATGAGACTGCGGCATCGCACGATATTTTAAAATGTATTGAACTTATTCCTTTAATGAAAATCGGTAATTCTTTCGGAGTCTATGAGCATTCTTAAACGTCTGGATAAATTTAGCTATTATTCCAAAAATAGTAAACTCTTATTGAAGATTCGTGACAACTTACTTAAGGCTTCGGGCATGGATGTTCAAATTCAATTATGCTAGATCCAGCTCATACAAATATCTAAGGTAATGAAATGGCGGATAGGCTAGCTAAATCAGGTCATCAAGGCACTGATGTCGAAATGAATTTTCAGCCGGAAATTTTTTTATCAGCTTTCATTTCATTGAACATTAATTAAATGTAATAGATAATTTAATTTAGATTAAATATAACCACTTATATTCTAATATGATAAATTTTTATTTGGGCTCAAAATATATAATGTGATTTATTTTATACAAATTATTTTTATGCATTTTGTAACATTATATTTCAGTACAGGTAGTTTGCCGTATTAATACGGTTGTGGATATTTTAAACGAAGTTCAGATTACTTAATTTGAATAAAAACAATAAAGAATTCAATGTCGAATGCATAAAAACCAAAAGACTACAGTTCTATTACTACTTGAAAATCAGATGAATTAGTAAGCAAATGAGTTGTTGCTTTTGCGGGTTAAGTAACGTCTGCTGTTGTTTTTTGTTTAATTATATTTGGTTCCTCGTGTGAAGGTCATACGAATAACTAATGAACTTTAAGTGATATAAATATTAGTTATAGAAAGTAAATGTTAATCTAAATATTATGCCTTCTGTATTTAGGCGAGTTATGGCGCTTTCTTTTCCTTCTACGAATCTGCCGGAATTCATCTAACTAAATTTTCCACAAATTTATTGTCCTCTTCGACATTAGTTTAATTTAAACATTGTGATTTGAAGCACTGATGTCTACTACAAATACTCATTTGAAACTTTCAGCTCATGTGACATATTTTAATAGGATTTGGGTTTGTAGCGCAGGTGATAAAGTTCGTGTACTCTGTAAGTGATCCACTCAGGTTTTTTTTCTCTCCGAATACCTTCTAAGGTGCATCTTTCGAAAAGATTTAATTTCACAGCATGATCCAAGAGTTTCCTGATGTTTTCTGCTACTAATATGCTTTTAGTCATTAATTTACCTTGATTTGTCCTAAAGTCAATTGATTACTTAGTTTTTGTCTAGATCTTTCTATATAATTCTATTTTCTCTTGATTTACGTAGGAAGTGGAGAAACCTTCAAAAGGCGAAGGATGCCCGATGCATCAGACACTCTGGGACTCTTACCCACTAAAACTCCCATCCCAGTTGGGATTGTATATTGTTGGGAGATTGGAGAGTTTGTTTGAAGGAGGCTTTAGGATTTTCATCCTCTTCAGCCTGGAACTGGTAATTAATGGAATGCTTTTAGAATTATAGTAAGCTGATAGCTTGCAGATAAGACATACGCTATAGCATTCGCTTTGCAACCAAGAGAACCTGCAATACCTTGGCCATAGCATGGTCAACTGATGAGGGAGTTTGGTTTAGTGGGGTAAGCTGATTTGATGATGGTCTTGTATATTTATGTCCTTGCCTGGCAGCGCAAGTCGGTGTTAGTTGACCTGAAATAGAAATTAATGATGTTATAGAAGAGAATATTATTCTAGACGGGTCGACGTTCAAATGTCTAAGTAGAGTGGTCTCCTAACTGATTTAGTAAATGAAATGCGCGCTTTGCGACATTTCATTGAAATAAAATACAAACACTTGTCGACGGTTCCTCCCTGTCATCTTTCTCATACTGAAAGTTAAATTTTATTGTACACTACTTATACCTAAAGCAAATTTGTATATTTGCTAGGGAATTTAATTCAATTAAAGGTGGACCCTGAATTAGTTATTACTTTCCTTGCATAGGTAAACTCATGCAATAGCAATGTACTATATTGATATTTATTGGGCTTAGTATTTATAATACGTGTAGGACTCTATTCACGATTTTTAATTAACTGACATTTCTTGTTGAAACTAATTATAATTCAAAAGATACTTAGCTTGCTCTATTCCATATTTCACCAGAAGAAGTAAAAAATTAAAATAATAGCGAAACTAGATATAAATTTTATAGAGAAAATTATAAAATTTATATTTCTTATTACTTGTGTCTCTAAGAAATGTTTACCCCGTCCGGGACTTGAACCCTGACCTCTCGATTGCCGGTCGATTGCTCTTCCAATTGAGCTAACGGGCAATTATTCGAAGACTCAAATTTAATATTTATTTATTTTAATTTTACATACTTACTTATAGTGGGCCTATTTCTGTCTTGTAGACTTATCACCGACTATTTGTTTTAACGTCGAGCTTCTGCCATCGACGCTGATAGGTAGGGTATCAGATATTTTCGTCTTTACCAACTTTTATTGATTAACTTGTAAAGAGATCTTTATAGTGCTTGCCAACCCGCACACATTGGACCGAAGTTTTACATCTACCCCTATAGATGTGGATCATAAATTATAGTTACCTTCCTCCTATAATTACCGACCTCGTTTCTTGAGTTGCCTAGATTCGATCAACAACGCAAACCATTGTCTGCGCTGGGAATCAAACCCGGGACTCTGCGGTGGAAATCATGCATCTTATCCACTTCGCTACGGCGTCGGCCAAATTGAATATGTATTTGTTTTCCGTATCTATTAAGATAGGCAACTTATATGTCAGGATTGATTTTGGACATCTGTTTGCTATCGTCGATCGATTCGTTTATCATCGGGTAGCCTGAGCCTCATGGATGTTTTTATTAATCTGTATTCCGCTCTTCTGGCGGTCGTATGTTTAATTGAATATTTGATGTTTCGTGCTTAAATCTCCATGCTGGCATTATTTAATAGAGTAAATTATTAAATTAATATTTCTTATTACTCGTGCCTCGAAAAATGTTTACCCCGTCAGGGACTCGAACCCGGACCTCTCGATTGCCGGTCGATTGCTCTTCCAATTGAGCTAACGGGCACTTATTTGAAGACACAAATAATTTTTAATATGTATTTGTTTTCCGTATCTATTAAGATAGGTAACTTGTATATAGGATTTGTTAAATCCTGTTTCGTGGTTCAACTTCCACGTTTGAATCATTTAATAGAGTTAATTATGAAATTAATATTTCTTATTCAAATAAGTGGCCGTTAGCTCAATTGGAGGAGCAATCTACGGCAATCGAGAGGTTCGAGTTCGAGTCCCGGACGGGGTAAACAATTTTTCGAGACACAGGTTGTAAGAAATATTAACTTCATAGCTTATTCTATTAAATAGTGCCATCGTGGGGGTTTAGCGACGACACATCAAATATTCAATTAGATATAAATTGTTTTTCAGTCCTAAGGATGGCTAAGAACAAAACATCTCGGCGACAAAATTAGGGTCACGTTGGGCATCAAAATTATTCCAAAAAGAAGAAAGAATGAAATAAATGCGAACTGCATATAATTTGATTTGTTATATTTGTTCTTCGGTTCTGAGGATGGTTATGAATAAAACAACTCTTGTTTGATGCATTGGGTAAGATCGAAGATGTGAAGTATAACGATTTGGTGACGTTTTGTCGGTGGTATAGCGCTTGTCTATCTTTGACTGTGGACTTCTCTTCGTTGAATCGAAGTAACTGTTAACCAGAGAGCGCACAGGGGGGGAGGGGGGTTAATAAATGTAAATGGGTGAAAAATGTGAAGATAAGAAAAATCGTCTGCAGAATAGATTCTACACTTGATTGTATTTGATCATTGATTTCTTTAATATTGACTACGCCGCTAACAGGTCTGAATTTACTTATTTCTGACTTATACATTAAAAAATGTTTAACGTAATGGCTTTGTACGGATGCAGCGAGTACGGTTTACGCTGGGTTACACATTGTATAAAGACCATCCGCGTTCTTGAACATTCATTCATCCGTCTACATAATGAATGGTTCGAAGCCATTGGCTCGACGAAGCTACTGGTTCATTAACATAGTTGAGTATTCAGCTTTAAATGTCCACACTTAAGTGAACACCGAAACCCCTAGTACTGCAGGTCTATCCGAAATGCATTTTGATTGAGTTCGAACTTTAGCTGTGCGGATCTAGAGTTTTCGCTAGCTTTAAAATGTTTATTTGACTGGTGTAATTCGAATTGTGACTAAGGTTACTTCTAAGCATGTTGAACTTCAATTTTATTGCAGTACAATTTCATTGCAGCTCAACTGCCCTTCAGTTGATAGTCTTATACCAAGTTGATAGCCCAATCAATGAAACGCCATGGAACGAGACTGCATATTGTCCCAGGCTCATACGAGAACCTCTCTCTGAAGGATCCTCCAACCGCTCCTAAGTAACACTGCAGGGTACACGTTACATGTTACTCTGAAAGGAGAAGTGACACTCTAGCTGAGTGTCACTTCTGCAAAAATTCTCAGAAAATGGATTGCAAAGTTTGCAAAAAAGGAACAGCCCGTATATGTTAAATTGTAATTTTAGAAATAAATATTTCAAATAAAATCGAAGGGATTTAAGAAGCCTTTAAAATATGGTTTATTTGCATGTCCTATCATTTATAGTTCCTCAGATGCGGGGCAATGTCTATTCTGTAGAAGATAGAGACATCTGCTCTTTTTTAATTCGATGCATAATACAAGGCAATATACAAGGTACACTTCAGGCTCTTAGTTTCAATTTCCGAATAAAAAAGTCGTATTTTGCAAGAGCGGCCAACGGGACTTAAGGTTATATTTCAGGGCATGAAATGACGAGTATCTCGATGACCAACGAGTTGCTGATAATTTTTTCTTTTAGCTGACTCCGAGAAAGAGCATAGAGATTTCCATCTAGAACCACTACTTGAAAATAATACTGTGAGACCTTCATATAAATCAAAGAATTTTTCGATTTCTAGTGATGCTTACCTGTTATTTAGTTCTTAACAACGCTATAAGAACTAAATTAAGATTATGTACGGCGCGATATATAGCATTTTTATATTTTATGTACATATATAGCATTTTTATATTTGGCTTTAAACTTAGTTTGCACTCCACCATAAATTCCACTCATGACAGCAGCTCCGGCTTAAATGTGAGCATGCTTTTCATTTAGATCCAGCCCGCAGTTTTTTAAATTAGCTTCCATAAGTTTTATAAGTCCTTCTGTCAAATGATCACTTGCTATAGTAAACCTGAGAACCGATTCATTCACTTTAATGTTTTTAGGAACATCGTTCTCGCCATTTTCAATGACAACATACCGAGCTACTAAACTTAATTGGTCCTTTTTTCTTATATCTGGAGTTGTATCACAGATGATGGAAAACAATAGAGCATTTCTTGTAGCATTGCTAATTTCCATCTCCACTTTATTCGAAAGTATCTCAATAATTTCACTTTGTACAGTAGGACACAAATAATTTCTATACATCTCCCTCAAACTTTTTTCCAATAATTCTTTTATTACTGAGATATATTTTGAAAGCAATCCGATAATTGATAGAAACGCATCTTGGTTTTCGATTTGAATACTCTCATTATGACTTCTGCAAGATAAATTACACACAGCAAGGGTTAACGTTACGTTAACCACCCGTTGCAGTACTTTCGCCCAATAATTAACGTCATTACGTGTATCACTTTCTACTTTTTCCAATAATGATTTATGGGAAATCCACTGACCATACATACAATTATAAATATGAATACTAGATTCTTCCTGTGATTTAATGTTTCTGGAAATATTAACCCAATCTTGAACGCGAGTAACCTACGCAGTATCACTGTTCTTCGCAAATAGCCAACACACCTCATAATATGCTATATCTAGCACCTCAAAGTAACAAAACCATGTACGTTTTAGTTTCACCCCAGCTTTATTTATTGCATAATAGTAAGCTTCTGAAAAACTCCTGATATTCTGCTTTGGATCTTTAGGAAATTGGTAAACAGGCTGAAATGGCCCTTTATTCCATCACTAAGCTTAGCCGCCAGTTATCACCCAATTGCCTTTCTCTATCCAACCATCCTATCCCATCACATTCCCTTACCCAGTGGCTCCATATTTCCTGTTCGCTACCATATATTCTACACATTCTTTCTTGTCCATTATTCCAAAATTTATTTACTCCTTCTTCATTGCTACACCTAAATCTCGCAATCAATCTTTTCTCACCCATACTTAAATCTGCTAGCAAATACTAACACATTCCATCTTCTTTCGTTATCCATCTATATCTATTATCATACCTGCTACTATCAATTTTGGTTTCCCATTCCTCCCTTTCTACATCCTTCATTCTTTCTGCACTCTCACTCACTCCTTCAACACCTATCAACATCATCTCCAACCACCTACTTGTAGACCAATCAACCCTCTCGTTGACAATCTTTCTGCTCTTAATCCATTCATTCACACATTCTTCCCTTCTTACTTTCATCATTCCATCCATGCACACTTCTTTACATAATCTGTACCGTTCCTCACTCAAGACTTTCCGCTCAAAGTTCATCATCTTAAAATATAAAATTTAAAATATAAATTCACCTACTTCCTGCAGAACAATACCATTAGGCGTATTCCTATCTAGTCATAACATTATTCCCATACAACTTACCAGTACCCTCTCCATTATCTCCCTTTCTTCAACTGCCCATACTTCCACTCCTTACATTACAATGCCATTCACACATACCTCCATTACCCTATTTCTCATTTTCACTGATTCCCCGAACATCCTCTCCCATATCATTCTCATTCTCTCTATCGCCGCTCTCCCTTTTTTTGTCGCCATTTCTATATGGTCCTTATACCTCCCATTTTGCGACAGCACAAATCCCAAATATCTAAACTACTTCACCCTTTCTATTTTATATCCACCTGTACAAAATTAATCCTTTCTGCATTCACTCCCTCCCTTATTACACACCATCACTTTTGTTTTCGCCACATTCACTTCTAATCCTCTCCTATCCATATATTTCTTCACTCCCTCTATCATGTCACCCGTCTCTTCTTTTCTACTAGCCATACATAAAATGTCATCTGCATACGTAAGAGAACACATTTTTCTTCTTCCAATATCAATTCCACCCCCTTGTCCGTTCCGCAACACCTCATCCAAATCCGACAAGTAAATGTTGAAAACTGAAGCGCTCATAGGGCACCCCTGCCTTACTCCTTTGTTGGTCTCATACAATGCTGATACCTTATTATTTACTCTCATTCTGACCTTCGTTCCTTCATATACATCTTCCTAATACTAGTATTTTGGGCCGCACCTAAAGGCTTGGCCGGCCGCAGGATGAGTATTACTGGTATACACTCTGGCCAAATGTGAAATTAAATGACAAATCAATCCCCATTAATCTATATAATAAATTTCGAGTGCAGCATTTCCTGTATTATGTCTGCATGATGTCCTTTCGACGGACGCATTATTAGTATTCCATTATGCGGCAGTGCAAGGAACGCTAAGCTATGAAATTGTATCGTGAGGTATGTGTAATGAATGCAATCGCATTCTAATATTACAAAACAACAATTTTTCATAGAATATGTAAATTAGGTGTAAAAGATCATTACAAACCTTACTTTAGGAAAATTGATACGTTCATTTAATTGAAAACTGCTTATAGACGTGTTTAAGATATTCACATTGGTAAAAAAATCTAGGCAAGTGTAGATGCGTGCATTTCTGACATTTGGAAGCCTTAGTCAGTACCCTCTACTTAGAAAATTACATCAGCACACCGGCTTGCGAGGTCAGCGTTTAATAACTGCGTTACTACCTAGACTGTTTAAACAATTTGAAAATTTTCTATATAATGTGCATATGTAGCATTGAATGCCTACCACATTATATGATATTTGATATTCAAGTACAGTTAAGAATCTACTAACGGTCAGACAATTTATGAAATGGACACAAATCCAAATGATTAGGTATTCATGTTTTACGACTTATAACCTTAATTAACTCACCCTCTTCCATCCCTTTATTAAATCGTCTCTTGTATTAGTTATTTGTACTATTCCATACGTTGAAATAAATATAGATGTTAGTAATGCTTTTACGCAGCATATACGTTTTGTTGAAAATTGATGTTATTTTCAACAACTAATACATCAATTTTCAACTAAACGTATATGCTGCGTAAAAGCAATAATAACATCTACAAATATTACTTTAGGAAGTTAGGTGTAGTGACCACCATGCTTTATATGTTTACAATGCCGTGACTCTATACAAGGAATAATCTGCCTAGTTTTAATTCAAATAGTGATTAATATTTACATCTTATGAACACATGAGACATAAGCCATATAAATGATCTAGAAATACCGGTGCACAGCTCCTTATCTTTCAAAACGAGCCCTATATGAAATTCTATTTAAATCGAAACAGCAAGTTTTGCTCTGTTCAAGCATTTTATTCCCTTGAGGAATATATGGATCTTGATAAATAAAATGTATTAAATTCTCCAATGATTTCGATTTTGGACTTATACACTCTGAAAATCAACAATCACTTTTCTCAATATCTTTTCTTGACATTTGTTCGTATTTTTTTTGTAAATCATGCTTTTTATATGTGTAGTGGAAAAACATTACGCAGCATAGTTAGTTAGATCACACAATTCTACCGTAAGCCAAGAAATGATTTTGAATATAACATAAACAATGACGCGGTTGCTGAAGCATTAACCCTACCATAGACGAAAACATTAAAAACTCGAATGATTCCCTATGCGTTTCTATGCTAGTCGATAAAGAAGGAGAATCTTCAGACCAAACTTGAATGTTTCAAACGAATCACCTTAGTTTTTTTTTAATGCATGACATTTGGCATTTATTTTCAGAAACTGGGAAAATTCACGAGTCCTTTATTACGGTAGGCTTTTAGGGGGAATCGTTTGCAAAATGTGAACAAAATTAGAATAAAATCTTTCTTTCGCTTTCTTTATAAGTTCTTTACGAAAGGCATGTCAAATGTCGGCGCATCGTTATATCATACCTTAATTTTTTGCTCACTTCTGATAATAGAAAAAGCTTTCTGTGGCACAATACAGAAAAACAGAACTTATTTAGTAAAAAAGGCTCGAGATTTACTTTACCGTTTTTAATCTCAGTATGATCGCATGAGACACCATCATGTTCCCGAGATACAAATGTGGCGGAGACCAAAATCACGAACCCCTAAGGCGGGGCCAAGAACAGGAATAACCATATTCATCAAACATAACTCTAATGGAAGACGTTTTAATTGCAGAACCAAATTTTGGAACCAGTCAAACCGTGACCAAAAATGACTCAGAAGATCGGGCTTTGGAAGATGTAAGTTCTGAAAATATTCCTCACGTTTCTTATAAATATGATATTTATAATAATCCTAGCTATTGGCATTCCGTACTATCAGATAAAATAAAATTAACGTTAATAATGTTAGCCCCTACTCAACTTACACAAGCGGATGTAAACTTTCCTTTAAATAAAGATAACAGAGGAATCTGATTTATTTATCAAAAGAAAATAAGTAACGGGGAAATAAAGTGTTTGACTAGTCCGTTGTAAATTAAAAGATTGTGTATTTTGTTATTCTTGAAAAATATTTAAAACTTTTTCTACAAAATATTGGATTGATTTAAATAAATTAATTTATTCTATAACAACCACTGATTCACTAAATGAGGAATTTATAGATATCGAACCAAAAATAAGATATCAAATAAAATCACAGATATTCTGTTGTAGTTTTAAGGAGCATTTTTTGCGATTCAATATCAAATTCGACAGGACAAGGTTCAGGACTAATGTTTTATATGAATTATTGGAGACTCCCAAGATTTGTTTGGGGTTATGATAATAGTGCGAATATGAAGGATCGCAATAATGATTTACGAAATGAGGATTGAGGAAAAAGAAAATACTTAGTTTAGTATATGGAAGAACAGATGTCTCTAGTTGTCGAAAATTTTGATTCTCAGCAATTCATCTAGTGTCGTAAAGATGCCCTTAGCAATAATTTAATTTCAGGTGATTTACCATCTTACATAAATCGTGCAATTATTATAATAGAGAAACTAAAATCATAGTATCCAAGTTACATGCTTTTACTAAAGTTTTTATTACATCTATGAATATTTACTTGTATTTAGTTATTTAAATACGGGTATTTTAAAATTGTCTGGCGGATACCACGTTGCTGACCGCTGGTATATAGCAGTTCATTAACGGAAAAATATTATAATTATATGGCGTGTGGCTTTCGTTCATATGCAAGATGTAGCAAGTATATATCTTATCCGACACAACAAAACAAGGTAGTTTTTGCCTTGCCAAGTATTCTGTTCTTAAGTGTAATGGAGGGAGGAATACCTCTTGCTATTTCCAGCGAATATGTCTTGCTACTATGAGAGGATTTTATCGCCCCAAGAGATAATCGGATACATTTAATCGCTACATGTTATTGACCCGTAATGTATTGTATACTGAATAAACGAATTCTAAAACACTAAAAGCCATCCCCATTGGTTCGAATCCTCATCTGGTTAAAGCTT
>WYDF02265509.1:0-18697 GCA_009867245.2 Adranes taylori
TTGTTTATTTAACCGCCAGCTTCTCTAAGTTCCTTCTCTCTTCTAGCGAGTAGGTTCACGTCATTGGGATATTGGTACAGAGCGGTTGAACGGGATTCACTTCAATCATCCTTACAATACGCTCCAGAGCAAGGTTGAAGAAGATGCATGAGACGGCATCCGCTTGCCTTAGGCCTCTTGCGATATCGTACTTCCAGCTATCGTAACTTGACAGCTTGAGTTCACCTTCTGATAAGCCCCATCAACTTTTGCGGCATACCCAGCAGAGCTAAAGTGTTGGTCAAATATGGTCCATCTATACTGTCATAAGCATGCTTAGATTAGGGGGCAGATGTGGGCAATATTCCAGTCATTTGGTATCTACTCCTGTTTCCAGACTCTGCAGATTAGTTCGTGTAACTTCATATACAGTTTTTTTCCACCGTATATCGTAGGAGTCAGGTAGCTACCAGGTGTCTTGTTATTCATCATCAAGTCGGTGCGATATTCATGCATGTTTTCGTTTATTATTCATGCATATTTTCTACTGGAACATTTGGATCTATTTTTGGATGGAATTTCTCTCCCCATGCCACTGTGTTATGTATTACATAATGCTAAAACGAAGTGTTGTGGCTATATATTATGTTGTGTAGAAAAATGGGTGTGCATACTTTCTGTTTAATTAAATATACTCTTGCTGCTACCATGAAGGTAGAAGCTACGCTAGTGCGTTCGAAGTAGAAACATTTATTAGTAAGTTAGTTCAATGACCTATAATCCAGTGACTAGATGCATTATATATTCCAATTGGAACAAGTTGTTTTCAAATGACGTCGCGTTCCATATACCACGATAAACAAATGTTTTTTTTAGAAACGTAATATCAAATAATTTTTTTCGTATACAGGATTAATTGTCATTTTTAAGTAATAAAAAATTTGAATTTCTTACTGTAACGTTGATCTTACTGTAAATACACAAACGTAGTTAACCTTTTATTCACGATTTACAAATCTATACTGGTGTCGTACCTATTTCTCACCTACCTTATACTTCTCTTCCCTTAATTTCCGTCGTCAATTTCCTATCCAACCTGCATCCTCATCTTTCACACAACGAGACTCACAGGCACATACCTATTCACCCTCACATACATAATGAGACACTATGCACCCCTGATTCTCTCGTAGGTGGCTTGTTTACGTGTTTGAGGTGTCATCCCTAGGGGCTCCGTCTCTTGTGCGAAGAGAAAACAAGTTAAATATATGAACATTCAGATTTTAAGGGTTGTTTTTCTTCTACCTACAAATCTATGTTACACTTTGTGAATTATATATCTATGTGAATATTTATCACATTTATATAGATTTTGTTCCGTTTTCTTTTTAATTCTTTCGATTAGATACGATTATTTCATATAACATGAGAACATAACGTGAGAAATATAACATAACGTGAGAAAATGTGCACGGACAGCAGAAAGTTATTCGCATTACAAAGATGGGTGTAGAGGCGCTTTGAATGGGTAGTTAATCACAAATTACAGTTAATTAAGTTTCCGGTATAGGATTACTCTGCTAGACAAGATATTTTCACAGACAGTTGAATTTCAATAACTGCTCTTTGCGCTATCTTTGCCCTTTCATACAAACATTTAACTTCTACTTAGCCGTTTTATTCAACTCGTATTTAAAGGAATGATATGCTATTTTACTCAGAAGTACAAAACGTGATTATGCATGTATCGAGAGTAGAGTGCCATGACGTAACCTAGTTCCGACATTCGCAGACCTATCTGCTGTTGTGTTGCGTCAAAACAGTCTGTAGTATTGCAGTGGACGTGAGCCTGTTAGTACGAATACATATTATTTGTGCATTTTTTCCTCATTTTTCATTTCAAGTTGCATTGTGTTTGTGGTAAAATACTATTTTAGTTTTTTGCTATGCAGACAAAATGCTTAAATGGTGCGGATAATTTCTGCTACATTTGCGGTGAACTGACTGTCAAGTCTCAGATGCGAAATGTCACGCTCGCTTTTGCGTAAATGTTATGAACTTAAATAGGCTGTCAAGTTGGTGATTTTGATAAACGCTGGGCTCCTAATATATGCTGTTTTTCATGAACTAGACTGCTGACTGGATGAAAAACTGGTTCACAACATATGCAATTTAGCAATTCCTATGATTTGTAGGGAATACAAAGATCACTTAACATATTATTATTATTTTTTAACAAAGATTCAGGGAATCACATCTGAAACAACACATATAGTTTATTATCCAAATTTGCAATCTGCAATTTGCACAGTGTATGATTGTGATATGGTCTTAAGTTGCTCTGATTTTGATGAAGATGAAACAGAAAATGTTGTAGACGATAACAGAAGTGATCCTCCATACGAAGTCAGTGGTTCATCAGAATCTTACTTTCTAAATCAATAAGACCTTAACGACCTCATCGGGGATTTAAACCTGCTTAAACAGCAATCTGAAATTTTTAATTTCTAAACTCAACGAATGGAATCTACTCCAAAAAGGTGTTAGAATAACTAATAGTAACCGTCATAATGATTTCAAACACTACTTTCCTGAAGAATGGAACTGTGTTTTGTAATAATGTTTCTTCTGTAATCGAAAGTTTTGGGTATCAACATCGACCAGATGAATGGTTCCTGTTTATAAACTCTTCCAAAGTTAGTTTTAGAGCTGTGTTACTACATATTAGAAATAAACTTCCATCAATACCTATAGTGCATGCCGCTGATATGAAGGAGACGTATGAAATTAGTGTTAGAGAAAATGGTGTATGAAAAATATAAATGGTGTATATGTGGTGATTTGAAGGTTATTGCTTTAGTGTTTGGTTTGGAACTTAGAAGGAATGTTGCTGGTTTTTGTGGGAATGTGACAGCAGAGATAAAAAGAATCACTACGTTACAAAATTGTAGCCTGAACGCAAATTCCTTAACCCTAGGAGAAAACGGTGGCACATGTCGCTTTAATAAATTCTGAAATATATTTTCCTCCATTGCATATTTAATTGGGATTGATGAAATATCTCGTCAAAGCACTGAATAAAAACTCAAAACACTGGATGGACTAATAAAATACACTAAGTACACTAGAAAAAGCAGCATGGCAGTTATTAAAAAAATATTTGAATTTTCTTGGAAGCCATAAAGCAGAAAACTCTCGTGATGTAGTGGCTGATCTTTAAAATTCATATAAAGCTACGGGATGCAACGTGTCCTATGGGATGTAATATAGCGAACATTTTCATCAGCAAATTTTTACAATAGAAAAAAGGTACTAAGGTAAATGCAGTTCTAATATGCTCTAAACACCTTGGAGCGCAAGATCCTTGGGCGAATATACGGAACCGTCCAAGAAAAGAGAGTGGAGAATTCCTATGAACACCGAGTAATACAAACTGTATGAAGACCCCTCCATCTCCGTGGAAGTGAGAAAGAGTAGACTGCCCTGGGCTAGCCAATTAAAGCGGCTGTCAGAGGACCGGGGAGTGTGGAAGGCGTTACGGCAAAAACCTGAAGGAAGGCGACTCCCCGGACGACCACGCAGGAGGTGGCTGGAGGACGTAGAAGAGGATCTGAGGAGACTCGTGGTTCGGGGATGGAGAAGACGGGTCCTAGATCCGGAAGAGAGGAGTGATGGATGAGGCCTAGGCTCTATAAGGGCCGTAGCGCCATAAGGTATGGTATGGTAATATGCCGGTTGGACCAAAAGGAGATGTCCAGATACAAAACACACCAGAGAATCACTAATTACTACTTTCTAAGTTAGCCAGAATGAAGGTATATCATTATCAAGATATATCAAAAGTTATAAAAAAATCAATCATAAAAATCTCCTGGCTGTTAGGAAAAATCCGAAAGTAGATTTGTAGTCAGTATTAAAAATACTTCCAGATTCAGCTACTCTTTTTTTTGTGTAAGAAAAAAGTTAATTTTTGGCGACCAGTATTATTATTAACTTTGCAGCAAAGGCCGTCGTTGGATAATTTTTATTATCAACCGAATTATCGTTTTCTGTTTTTGAATGTTTTATGTTCATACTGGCGTACATCATAATGAACATCATTCTTTTTTTTTTAATTTCTTAACCTCGTCGCTTAAAATAATCAGTGTAGACTAAATTTGCATGTACTGTTGTGTAATTTTCGTTTGCATTTTGCTAATGTCATTTCGCGATTGGTAGTAGGTAATCTGTTTGTTCTATTGACCTTTGCTTGTTCAAAGATACCCTATTAGTCCTACAATGAACTCGATTAGATCTACTCATTATATAACGTTTCCATGTACTTTTTTTGTTTCTGATTTATATCTATTTTGTTTCTATTTGTATTTTGTTGATCTATTCTGTTATGTAACAATTTTATTTATTTTGCGACGTGTCAGATATTGCACAAAAGTTTAATAACAAATCGTCATTGTTAGTTTATTACTAAAATAGTCTTAACAAATATAGAAATTATTTGGAATAATCACTAGCCTGCGATGGTTGGGTTTTTTAATTTTTGATAATTGATTCCAATGTATCTTGATGCGCTGAACCCGAAAATGACCTTAGTTTCTTTCGATCACGATAGAATTTTTTGCAAATCGCAATTAGCCAAATTTAGTATATGTTGAAAAACATCACAAATATGAGACTTTTTGAGTGAAACACGTTTGTTTCGTATAAAACGTATTATTTTGCGGTTTATAATGGACATAATATAATAGAATATAGAAAGTAAAAACTCACGATTTTATTCGTTGTATTGACGTCACTTTGGACTAGCCATGCTCTGTTTCAGGCCTTTCCGTGCATGTTCTCTTCTGGGATCATCTCTGTGCAACATCCAGCAATAATCCGCCATCATTGTAGTATTCCATCTTCCTTGATAACGCTTTTCCATTTCTTTGATGTCCTAATGGAATCTCTCACCCATCTGTTCACTAATAGTACCCAGATTCTCAGGAAAGTAGTCAAAATGTGAATGTAGGAAATGAACCTTCGAGCTCATGGAACTGCCTAAATGTTGGTAGTTCCGCAGCATAGTTTAAGGATAGATTTAAAATTCGAATCCTTGTTGTCGCCCAGAAACTTGGTTACTACGTCTTTAAAACGAACCAGGCTTCTTTTACAAAGAACCAGGCTTCTAAGTTTTCTAATGTCCGGACCCATTAAGACAACCTTTTTTAGTTTTGCGGTTGGCACGGCTTGAAATTTATTACAAATGTACACATTTAGCATCTTTTGGTTTCACAAATTGCTTCATCAAGCCTCATTTAAAATGTAGAGGTGGAAGGAGAACTTTCATCGAACTCGATGAGAGCTATTTAGAGCTCATTTTTCACTCCAGGTTCCAACGACGCTCATTGTGGCCCAACTTTCTGTTTTCAATGATTTTTCCTGTCTCAGGATCATCGATATTACTTTGAGATCACCACAGATGAGCCACGTATGATCGTCGTACTTAGTTTTCTGGAGAAAGATTTGTCAACTTTACAATCTTCAGCGAGACAACTTTAAATACGATTTTCAGTGACCGAAATTATGGATCAAGTTAACTGGAGAGGAGCAATGTTAAAATATTAAATATGAGTTGCAATGTTAAAGAAAAAATATTTTTTCTTCAACATAAACAATTAAAAACAACTAAAAATATTTCCAAATATAAATTTATTGTAAGATTATAAAGAAAACTAAAATGCAAGTAATTCAAAACTTATATGAATACACAGGTTGAAAGTTATCTTGAGTTCTGGTGAAGGGACGATTATTACCCAGAAACATGTTAACAACTAATAGATAACAACTAAGAGAATAAATTTTGTAAAAAATAAATGGAGTATGTGGAATACCATTGAATTTTATTATCATCATCAATTGCTAGTCAAATTCTGAACGATTTTTCATCTTCGATTAATCTCCAACAATGAAAAGTAACATCTCATTCAATACATTTTTGAACTATGTTAAGTAAATTATCTTCGAATAGCAATCGGATTGATTGTTTATTGTGAAACAGTTAAACAAAAAAAAAATGTGGATACTTCAAACTGAAATTATCTTGTCTGAAAATTTAATCATATCCGTAATGTCATTTAACCAATTTAAAATTTATAGATTTCCTCAGCGTATTAGCACTAGTATGAAACTAAATGAACTTTATTGTCGGGTAGTTATACTGAAGCTATAAAACAACGTCTATAAAACGAACAAGAGAAATTAAATTCGTTTATAAAGCGACGACATATGTATGTACTACTTTTTACAGTTTTAATACCTGTTATATTTATTACTGTATTAAAGTTACAGAAGACAAGTCATTATTAAGGTCAATGTTATTTATAGTCAAGGATCACATGTTGGCATCTATAGTTTCATGCTAAATACTGTCAAATTCATTTTAGTTGAAGACAAATAATGGTGTCAAATTATTTTTGTATATTATTAAGGCATACCATGCTATGGCCTACTAATTCCGCTTGATACAAAACAAAAATCCTAAACCTGTGATTAGAGAAATCTATTGTAATTGATTGATATTCACGTTGGACAAGATATCTTAGAATAATTCAGAGGATATAAATCATTAAATTTGCACCGCTGCAGCGCATCAATTGAAAATACAGTGTTGTATGCATCGTTACATTACAAGTAGAAATACAGCGTAAAATGTAAAATTACGGCATTACAATGAGAGAATGAGGCAATTCAGTGTAAAACTTGAAGACGAAAAATTAGATATTCGATACGATATATAAATATTTAAAGACACTTATCAAGAAATGTATCTTTCATATACTGGAAATTCTTGGTTTTGTTTTATCTTGTATAACACAAAAATTGAATGTTTGAATTTTGATTAGTAGTAGCTAACTACGTATTCTGGCCCACCACCCAGTCTCCGATACCTTAACTCGTTCTAAACGAAAAATCAAGATGACGTCATTGACTGACTGCTGTCATTTGATAAACAAGATGGTGTGAAATTTAAATTGTGAGGTTATGTAATCAGAAAATAACTAGATTTAAAACAAAATTTGCTCTCTTAATTAGAAATTCAATATTGCAATAGATTGAAAATTGTTTGAGAAGCGCGGAGATTTATCAACAGCACGCGGATGAAAAGATTTAATAAACATAAAAAATACTGTATTCTAGTAAAATTTATCTCTTATAGTATCCGGCTATGAGATTATCTTACTTCTATATATTGTAAACATTAAATGAATTTAAATCATTTTTAGCAGATATTGAATAAGCTTGGAACAAAATAAAATATTTATATTGCTATACAGACGAATGCAGTACATATACCCAAACGTTTAAACAATTTTAAAACAATAAAATTTATTTTTCTAGAAACATCCATTTCCTGTTTATTTTCGCTAGAATTTTAAAAATAGAATGATTGACAAACATGGGAATTAAATTATGTAGCGAAAAAAATAGTTCATGATACACCTACACATAATATATTTTCTTTGTTTTAATTAAATTAGAATTAGCAAAAAAAATACGCCTACGTATTTTTTTCAAAACAACAAATATATTGAGAACTAGAAAAATAAAGAGGTACGTGCATAATCCTACTTCTATTTTATCTGAGACCTCAATCAATCGGTAATTTGGAACTTGAAGAAAAAGACGTTTAGTTTTTTGTTGTATTATATTTTAGTGGAATATATTTATTGGATTATGTTTACTGTATTATATTTTAATGTATTGTAAATATTATATATTTTAGAATATATGGGTTATTATATTTCATTGTTTTATTTATTTGCCTATGATTTGATCTATATTTAACTAAAATCGGTTTATAAGATATCTGAAAACATTATAATTATATTTTTCCGAAAAAATTTTAGTACAGCATTAATTTTATAGTTACATATCTAGTTATTTTTTGTTTTAAATCTAGTTCTTTTTGATTACATAACCTCACAAACTAAATTTCGCACCATTTAATGATCTGCCATCTTGATTTTTTCGTTTAGAACGCGTTAGGTTAGGTTCTGGGAGGCGAGCCAGAATCAGTGATCGGCTACCAATTTGACTCACCTTATAGCTCGTCTATCAAATCTGATTAGCACAATAGTTGTCTAGGGTAAACTAATCAAAATTAGTTTAACTTATAAATCCCCTACGCTATAAATCGCATGCCTATAAATCCCCCGGTCCTCATATATGACTATGTCCGATTTGCCATGGTCTACAATCGCTATTCACTCTATTTTCGTTAGTAAGCCGGAGCTATCTCTTTCACGCGATCAGTCATTTATGTATTGATTTTAGTATTATATTTAGGAATTTGCCCAATTTCACCGTGGTTTTTGCCGTTGTTACTCCCGCAATCTTGTTAGCAAAGCCAGTCATCTGCGTGGTACTATTTTTTGGATCATCAAGTCTAGGCATTAGTAATTGGCTCTACCATTTTTTGCTGCTATTTTTATTTGGTTTCATAAGTTAACTGTTTTATTAATTACTACGCTATTCTTAGGTACTTTATCTGTTTTTGGAACTGTACTATGTGGTTCCAATTTTAAATGTCTTACGACTGTAACCTTCATCTTTCCAGGGTTTCTGTAGATTTGCTACTATTATAATGTTGAACCTGTTTACGCAGTTAACAGAGAAATCATGTTTAGAGACTACAGATTCTGCAAAATTGCAGACTCCAAGACAATGCGCAAGAGCTGACTCAATATATGTTTTAGATTTATTCAATTTCAAAGAAACAAGAAATGTTCTATTCATAATCGAAGAAGATTTTATAACTGATTTGTCATCAGTCCGGACGCTAAAAAATTGAAAACGAAATCCATCGCTTGCCAAATTTTGGATTCACGTCAATAGCGAATACAAGGATTTCAGTGACAAAGCACTTCAAATTATTCTTCCGGTTCCTTCCACGTATTTATTTGAGAGTGCATTTTCAACGGTCACATTTACGAAAACAAAACAACAGAATAGGCTAAATTTGACATCAACATTATCTTTAACAGGCATTGAACCAAATATCGAAAATTTGTACTAGTCAATGCAATCTCATCCTTCCTATTAACATCTTAAATTCATGAATTAACGTTTTTGTGATTGGTCAGTTAATAATTTTGTTTTTCTTTTCTAATTGTTTCTACGTTTTGTTTTTCATTAAATTCGAAGAAATACATATATAATCATATTTAAGAATTTATCTTGGGTTACTTTTTCTCCTTAAAACAATGAAGGACGCAAAAAAATTTTGTATGTTGAATTTTTTTTTTTACTTAAAACATCTGGAAGGACTTAAAATTCATAAATATCAAGGTCTTCTTTTATAATTTGGCTAAAATAACCTTTTTTTACATAGGGAAACTCATATTGTTAAAATGGTTCCGCGAAAACAAAATAGCTTGACAGTGTTCCGCAGTGCCGAAAAGTTTGAGAAATGCTGTTATATAGTAAAAGCTTTGACTACCAGTATATGAAATATGGAGCGGCGAACTCGACAACAGTTTTTTTCTTTTATAATATATTTTAATAAGTATAGTATAAACAAGATCCAGCGTGCTTTTACGTCATAATAGCGTTGATTTTCTATTAACACGCAGCACAAAGCTCGTGAAGGATTACACAGGAAAAAAAATGATGAGAATCCTTCACAAAGGAAATAAATTATTATACGGTAAAAGGATCTAGAAAACGCGTAAAGCCGGCATATTAATATTGCAAAAGGTGACGAGATTGGGTTAAGTTGGAACGTCATCCTGTCATAGATGGGAGAGAGAGCTCGAGTGCGCGCGCGCGCGCATGCAGAACGAGAAAGAAAAATTGTGAAAATGGGAAGAAAATCTTGATTAAGAACTCGGCGAGTTAATAAAACACGAAAATCGGATTGAACTTGTCTCTGAATTTTAGAGCAAAAAAGCGAAATGAAATTTTTAATTATCGTAAAGAATAAGTACACCTCGGGTTACCAACTTTAAAAGAAGTCACTTGTTTATGTCATAATTAATAGAAATACAGAAAAGTGTTATAAACATTTTCTGATTCCATGATATCTCCTGATACCATGGAGATCCCCCATGGATCAGGAGATATCGCAAAAATAAGTTTATTAAAAAAAAATTAAAAAAATTGATTTTTTTTCAGTTAGCGCATTAAAATATTTTAGTATTTTAATATAATTATTTACTAATTTTCCATAAAAATTAAAATTTTTACTAAATAATTATCTAAAAATACTAAGATTGAAAGCTAACAATATTGCACAGAACATATATTTTTTTGAAAAGTATGTAAATGCGCTAACTGAAAAAAAAAATTTGCGCAATTTTTTTAATTTTTTTTAATAAATTTATTTTTATGATATCTCCTGATCTCATGGGGTGATCCCATGTATCAAGAGATATCATAGGATCAGGAAATACTTATAACTACTTTTCTGTATTTCTATTTTAAGTTAAAAAATTCAATTTTTTTCCTTTTTTTCAAAATATATTTGTGATATCTCCTGATCCCATGGAGATCTCACTCTTAAATTTTAGGATTTAAAGCTTATAACATTGCAAGAAACACATATTTTAAAAAAAAAATTAAAAAACACCATATTCAAAAAATTTTACATTTAATTTTTGAAAATTGAAAATTTTTTTTTTTTTATCAAATATGTTCATGTGTAGCATCTCATATTAAATCTTATAAAATTCCCTTAAAAATAAGGTATCAAACATCTCTCTAGGTCTAATAGAACATGAGTAATTCAAGAATTAAAAAGTTAATGCATGACAAAAATGACTATTTTTCCAAAATTTTAAAATTAATTCAATAAGATAAAGAATTCTAAAAATATATTTTCATTTAGATCATTAAGGAGAATAATCTCAGATACTTTCATAGAAATCGAAATGGCGAGGTTGAATTTTGAAATTTTTTGGTTAATTTGACATGGAATGACCCCTGCTACTTACACTTACTCCATGGTAAGTTTTCTTCTCATTAACCACCTACAAGATGCAAGCTGTGTAATGTATGTCTATAAGTATAGGCATACATGTATCTATACTTATCGATAGAATGACAATCGATTTCCCTTCGATTATCTATTTGAATAATTGAAATATTCAAAGATCTTTACATTAGAATCCAAAGAAGTGAATACGTCTAATATCTTTTGGCGTTAAAATATAAAGCAATGAAGAAAATAAAACTATAAAAAATTCTGGTGCCTCCAGCTTGGATTGTTTTAATTTCTTCGAAATATTTGTTCATATTTATAAGTTTAAATGAAAGGATTTTCATAAAATGGGTTGGTTTTTGTTTTTTGTAGTGGTGCATAAACGAAAATCTCTTCACTCGCTGTCTGAAAGTAAATTTTTAATTGGAGAATATATTATGTCAAGGTCATCTACATTGAGACAGATTTTTGCAAGTGTTTATAAGCACAAGGGGCTGCAAGAAACAAATACAATGTGCATGTGTTTCCGTTTGCGACTGTAAGCCACATTGTCCAAATTGTTGACCCGAATTAAGTATACAGATTTAAAATCATCCTTACAAAAATGCCAGTCCTGGTTTTTAGTTGCGTTTGCAATATTTTTACTAGTTGGACACCCAAAATTGTACAAACGCATCATCATGAGTAAGTAATCCCCGTTTATCTATACGATCGCCCACTTTTTTTTATTTTGTTGAAATATTCGCAGGTTGTGTAAGCTTATTTGTAATTATTCACGAAACTAAATTGGATTTTATACTCATTATACGTTTGAATTGGGCTTATTATAGCAATAATTAAAAAATCTCTCAAATGTCACCGAGTTATGTTGTATGCGCGTAGTTACATAATATAATCTTTCATGTCTATCGTGTTTATCGCGGTTATATATTTGTAGAGGTAGATGCGGCCGTAAACCTGCTAAAATACACACAAAAATATAAGATCACACCAAAACTATTCAAACTAGCTTTTAAAAATGAAATTACAAAAATCCCTTATATGTGTTACAAGAGAAATGAATAAGTCTTCTGGAATTCATAAAATCAATTACGTTGAGTAATATTTTTTGCTTATTCCAGCTTATTCCCTTCTACTCCAAGTACTTTGGCAACCACTAAAAGCAACTTACTTTATCTGCGCTAGTTCGAAGCAATGTTCTAATAGATAGGTCGAACTATTATCTCAAATTCTTCAACCATGAACTTTATCCTCCTCTTTGGCTCCGATGTTTTAAAGAAACCCATACTTATCTTTTTGCATCACATGACCGAAATGCTCAAACTTTCGCTGCTTTATTATTACTTCTGCCTGCTTCCGGATTTGAGCCAACACCACCACTTTAGTTATACGCGCCATCCACAACATTGTTAATATTAAAATGCCTCTAGTCGCCTACGCATACCATTTGTAAGCATCCATTATAAGCAACCATGCCATACAAAATTATCTTGAAGAAATAACAGCGAATCAGTCTTAGGCGCAGTGTTATTGATAGGCCACGAGAGATAAGAACCTCCATTTTCGTAAACGCTGCTCTTGCCTGCTTTTGCCTGCTCTATTCTGCATCATATTTCTTGACCATTTTCAACAGATTCTTTCAAATAATACCCAAGATATCTGAAATGCTCTATCATTGTCAATTATTAATGCTTGCCGAATACTGTTTGGAACTTTACTTCCAAATTGTTTTTTGTTTTCTTCTCATTGAAAAAAACCTAACCTAACGAAATTATATTAAGTCAAACTAATGAATCGTCTAAATATTCAGAATCACAATTTTGGTCAATGTAATTTAATACTGCATGCTTCGTGAGCCCATAACTTGCAATCCTGGAACTAAATATACACTTCCCTAGAATTCCTAGCAGAATATGGAAACAAATCCTCTTTCTCATCTTCGTCGATATCAACTGCTTTCTTTTCAATTTTCTTTTCTTTAGAAACCTTTATAATCATTTCCTTTAGAATCCTTATTCTCACTCAACATACGTTCCAACATTTTGTTCCTCTTTGCTTCTTGTTCCATTTTTTGTCCTCTAAATGAGCCTTTTCCGATGTATCTGCTAGAATTGCTGATTTAGATTTCCTTCTATCAGTTTTCTGGGACTGTCGCGGACTGAGATTTTACAATTTGCGGCAATACTAGAACTACTGACCAGAACTACTGATCGCCATAGGTTTCTGCTACAATGATGGTTCTGACATGCATCAGCTTCTCTAACCTTATGGTGTCATTGTACGAACATTAAGACTGTTATTTTTAGCCAGCACAGGGTCATCAAGGCCATTGGTATCATATGGTGTCATTACAGGTTCATTAGAGTTAGTTTTGTGATCATCAGCCATTGTAGGACGATTAAGGTCAGGATTATCGTTTCATTTCTCTGTTGCATTGTGTACAATTTCGCCATCAGGAACCGTAATTAGTGGTCTATCTGTGACAGTCGACGGCATGAAAGCGTGCTCTTGAAATATGTCCAGATTAAATGGAAAAGCCTCCCACAGTTTTTAAACTCTGTGAAAATATTGGATGGAGTTGCAGCCAGTGGAGAAACCTGCGCAATTATACTTGGTATTTCCTATATCGTCATTTGTTGTCCCGGATAATTTACCATCCACTGATCCATTGCGCTATTACGTATTTTTTAAAGATCCATTAACAGACCTGTCCAATAGTTGCAGGCGGTGAGTACAGTGTGGTGGGAAAAATAGCGATATTATGCCATTTTCCTTCGCAAAGTTTAGTTCTTCAATGATAGGTGACAGCAGTGATTGTCTAACAGCAAGAGATATAGCTTTTCCTTAGTTCTCGTGGTTATGAAAATGTTTCAGGAAAGCGACAAACTGCTCTTCTATCATCCAACCCAAAGTATTACTTTCTCCTTTGCCGCAACTTAACCCATCTCTGATGAAATTGTCTTTGTAACACACCCACGAAAAAATGAAAAAATAGTGGAACTGAATTGCTACTCTTGGCTGAGGTTATAGCACCTACTTGCATAAATCTTTTTGCAGCAACAACTTCCTTCGGTTTTTGCACAGCAGTGACCTCAGTCTCGTCCATGTTCCATATATCGTGTGGTTAAAAACTATATTGTTTAGTTACCAGTTCAAGGTTTTCCAAAAAACTTTCTACATTGTGTTGGTTAAAACTAGTGGCTCGAGCAAAACTGGTGGCTTCAGGTTTCCTAATGGACAGAGAAGGGTGCCTCTTCAAACATGACGCAAACTAATTGGAGCCAGCTAGCTTGTTCGGTGTCCAAGAGTAAGAAATATTTAAGTTATTGGAAATAGCAAGCTCAAGTGCTATTTTCCGAATATGCTTAGGAGACAATGCGCACTAAATACTTGAAGCCAGAAGTATGTATTTTTCCAATTCTTCTTCTTGTTCATCGGTAAAAGTATGTCGACTCCTTTGGTAATCTACTTTTGTAGATGCTGCTGATACAGCATTGTTGCTTATCTCTTTCGGTGTCTCTATACACGCTATTAAATATATCCAACAATGAGGTGATATCCACGTATTCCGCTAAAGTCTTCAATAATTAAAGTCTGTCTGTGTTTCGCTTGTTTTATTGCATTCTCTTTTTGTAATCTAAAGGACATTTACAATAGAAATTATTGGATTCGAAAATCTTATATCCCCGTAAAGGATTTTAACAAACAACTTCCATTAAGCCTTGCCGCAGGCGTCCATGATTTTTCCGTTTGGTCCATCTATTCCTATACATGCCCACGGCTAGTTTGATTTTTTAATGCATGTTAAATGAATCACATTTTTAATTGAGTTCTTCGATGTCCGTACATCCGTTGCACAACCACTGCTCCTTTGCTTGGTTTATCCGATCTTGTTCCCAGAAAAGCGCTAAGATAATGGGATTACTTACACTCCTCTACGAGTCGAAACTGTAATGCTAGTTTCTAATGTGTTCAAAACTTTCAGTGCAGCAAAAGCAACCAATGGATGAACTTGCGTGTGATAGTGAAATAGTTGAATATGTTATTACTGTGTGTAAGTTTTTCCAGTTCTAAAAATTAATCCAGTGCCAAAAATATTGTCTGAAGGAATGTGTATAATCAGATGTTATTCTAACGCCAGGTAATAGTTACAGGAGACAAAAGAGCATTTGCCTCTTATTATATCTTCAAATTCGCTTCAGCGCTTCAGCTTCCATGTGCTCCGATTGTTTTGATTTCCGTTTGGTATGCCCGTATAGTTTTCTAGCTTCCTTGGCATAAATGCATGCATAGTCAATTGCTTCTTATCTTTGTTTTCTTGTTTGTTATGAGCTGCTAGAGCAATGAAAGAGTTAGTCCTCCTCCTCAATTCGTGTTATGATGTCATTTACCTTAAGATTTTTTAGGTTCCATGTAACTCCTCTTTAAACTCTATTATATAGCTCTCGACTCTGGTTTTATTCTGTATTAATACACTAGGTACCTTTCGTAGCCCTCTTGTTCCAAGGTGGTTGAAAGAAATGCGAAGTTACCTGTACGTCTTAGCAACTGTATGAAATTGCAACTAATTTATAAAGCATGTTTAGTTACCTGTTGTTAGGGACTATATCCTCCTTAATTTGTCTTAATTTGGTATTCATTCATTCAATTTGGTCTCTGGTGAATTTACTTTTTAACATGGAAAATCAGTGAGTCGCTTGGTTCCACCAACATTTTGCTAACCTCCTCGAATTTTGTGTCTCCCATAACTGCAGTTTAGTAATATAGCTCATTGGTTTTAGTTCAATTGGGGTCCGTTTTTTATGCCAAAATGTTTGTCACCGTTTGGTTATAACTAGCATGCTTATTATCTTAGGAGGCTTATTTGTGTGTTATAATCAGTTATTTCTTATATATAATTATTTCTTGGTCAATTGCGCCTCAAAATGTAGTAACATTTGAGGTTATATGTAAAGGTACGTCGTGTCAAACGGTTAGTCATTGATATTGGATGCGTGACTCTATAGAGCGACAACTCTTATATTTCAGTTATAAATTAGGACTGTGAGTTGGTTGACATCCATTTAGCGTTGGGGCATATTAGTTGTTTGTGAAGGAGTTAATTAGTTAATTAGTCCATTGTGATGATAATAGAGTTCGTTAAGGCTATTTGTAACTAAATAGTTCGTTGAGGCTATTTGATTGTGTAAACCAATGGAAGTTTGGACAGCGCCATTTAGCGTTGGGGCATATTAGTTGTTTGTGTGAAGGAGTTAATTAATTAATTAGTCCATTCGGATGATAATAAAGTTCGTTAAGGCTATTTGTTACTAAATAGTTCGTTGAGGCTATTTGATTGTGCAAACCAATGGAATTTTGGGCAGCGCCATCATATAAAAAATGGAGAGGGTCCATAATGCTTAGCTGCATTTTGGTAAAACCGGAAGTAATTACTCTCCTCTGTTCATTTGTGTCAAACAGACGCCAATTTGTTGGCTCCCGCATAATGTATTTTCCCACATGTGAACTGTCTCTGTGAAGTAAAATATAATTGTTGTATTTGAAACAGGAAAGGGGGAATGGTTTTACACTAAGCCAGTAAGCACCATTGGCTGGTGAAACCCAGATTGGGTAAGATTATTATTTTTGAGTTTCTGCGTTAGAACGTGCTTATAACTTATAGGCAACGCCCCTGGGACGTATTCCAAAGATATTTGCTTGTGGAACTAGTCGTCCCTTGTTGTTGATTCCACCATATCGTCGAATTTATGGAATGTTGGATGAACTTTTGAAGCAGCGCGTTCGCGTGTTACATGGCGCGTGCCGCCCTCTTGGACCCCAGCGAGAAGCAAGTGCATCTGAGTATTGGATGTCTTCGGCGGCGACGTCATAAGCAGCTGTTGAAGACTCCCAAACTTCTATGTTGCAACATCTGTAGAGTACTGTTCCAGCCAGTCGTACGGATCATCGAAGTAGCATTATCATTTTATTAATTTTTGGCACATCACGCCTTGTAAAATTTGGATTTTTGTATTAATTTAACAGAACAATAGGATATCAACAGTTTGCATTTCTCTGACGTACTTCATCAAAAATACTGGCCGCGAATGTGTTTATTCGCATATTTTAACGTATGTGCTATGTATATAGATTTAGTAACAATATGCTCTTTTATTTATTTAATAATATTGAATGTATCTTTAGATATAAAATATAAAAGTGTAAGTAAGCAAATGTACTTATTTGTGACTTCAAGCACCTGAACATGCTCATCTCAATTTCGATAAACATCAACCACTGCGTAGGATTCCCTCACGGTTTCATCTTTCACACGACGGAAACAAAAGACTGTTGGGAAGACTGTTGGGATGCTGTGCGACTAATTAGTTTGTCATTTGCTATTCGAGTGTTTCTAGACATTTGTTTTCCCAGATAGACTAGCGGCAGCTTTATTTTACGTGACAGCTAATTCTTTTTATTCTCCACTATAAATTAGTTCACTTCTAGTTTCTTAGCATCAACGGAAAACTAATGTTACATTTATTCTAATCTCTAAATGGTACATTTAAAAATGTATCTGGGTACATTGCGTTTTTTATTTTTTGTACACTTTGATCATATTCATGCCCTGGGCAAGTCTTTCCTTTTCACAATTACTTTTATACACAA
The DNA here is from genome assembly GCA_009867245.2 of Adranes taylori. Classification (NCBI taxonomy): domain Eukaryota; kingdom Metazoa; phylum Arthropoda; class Insecta; order Coleoptera; family Staphylinidae; genus Adranes; species Adranes taylori. The sequence continues at coordinate 17,585 of WYDF02265509.1, forward strand.
GCCTCTGTCAGAAATTCTGTTAACTTAATGACAAACCTCTGCATGCCAGTACTTAAACACGGAATCAGAAATTATTACTTAGAGATTGAATATTACTTACTGCAGCTAATATAAGAAAAGCTAGCCAGAGGTATTACTAGTCTTATGTGTTAATAAATGGTAAATTAGGACCTTCTATAGTTATTGGAAGTATGTTATAAAGTTTGGGAGTAAAGTATGTATAACATCTCGGACTTATTATTAAGTACTTAATCGCGTGACATTAATAAGTAGTAGTAAAACGAGTATTCCATACATTTCTGGAAGATTTTAAAATATCCTGAGAAATATATAACAGGAACTTGTATATTATTAGGATATATCATTGGAAATATTGTAAAACATTACTTACAGCAAACAAGTTTAGTAAAAGATAAGATTTCCTAAAAACGATTTACTTTCGACTTCCTAAGTACTTTTGTTTGTGCCATAATTAATTAAGGAACTCTATAATTAATTTTGTACCACCATCAGGTAGTTTTCCATAAGTAAAAGCAGCTTGGAGTATGACAGTCATTAGCCTGCAACACACACAAAGATTTGTCTAAGGACTTTATTCAGCGGGGTTTAAGTCAGCGGTCCTTCGCGGAATTGCTATGTGAGAGATCAAATCTTTGTCACTCCACTAACTTGAAAGAACTGTCCGCAAGGCAACTTTATTGCCTTTATTAAATCAATTGAGAGAAAAGGAGTCCGATGATTTTATAAACTATTTAAGAATGGACACTAGAAGTTTTGATAAATTATTGTCTATGGTAAAAGAAGGATTAACAAAACAGCATACTGCCATTCGAGAACCAATATCTCTAGAGCAGGGATGTCCAACTGCAAAATGTCCAGTGATGCCGCAACAGATGCTCGAGCTATTCTCGCGGGCTGCACTGCTTCCCAGTCCACACATATGCTATGCTGTGATAAAAAATACAAGTTGTTTGTTTAATGAACTTAATTTTTTATTTCCATACATCAAATAAAAAAATTGTAATTTAATTTTAATTAAGTAAAATGTTCTTGTCCAGTTGTATATAATATCAAATGAAAATCATCGGTAATTGGACATCAGGTTTTATTGAA
>WYDF02265520.1:0-18694 GCA_009867245.2 Adranes taylori
ATCACAAAGAGGCTAGCGGCTAAATTAGACTTTTATCAGCGCAGAGAACAAGCTGGATTTAGATCGGGCTATGGCACTAACGATCATTTATTAGTCGAAGCACGATTTTTAAATGACTGACAATAATGTTGATTCTAAATATAATTCAAAATTTGTTATGTTGATCCAGTTCTCTTCTTCCTTTTCAAAATAAAGCAAATAAAGAGTGACGAACTAATATGATTTTCGTATTTTATTGTTTATTTGTCTTCAGCTATGAGTACGGTTCTGGAACGAAACTTCTCTTCTCTACCAACGGCGTTGAAGTGGACTGGATTAAATAAATGATTTTTGGTTGAATAATGCGTAGATGATGATCGAATGGAGCATTGGCGTTATGATAATTTATTTTTGTTGATGAATAATGATGCTGAGGATATTGACTAATAATTTGCGTTGACGGAATGAATTTGGCCTCTGCCGAGGTAGTGAAATGGGCGTCGGTGATGTCCTCGTTCTAGGCAACGTCTTCTACTCGTGTGTATCCCCATATCTTGCATCGATGTCATGGATAATGGGAAATTAATATGAGAATAAGAGTAGAAGAAATTGATAAATAATTGGGAATCGAAAGATTCAGCAGAAGTATCGTCGGATTGTATCGTCGGATTGTATCGTCGGAAGTATCGTCGGATACTTAACCTTGAATATTTTAACTATAACGCTTTAAGATCAAATCTACACTGACTGCGATCATTCTCGCTGACCAAAAGGAATTGACTAGGTCTTATTTCCGAATTAAAGCTTTGGAATAGCGCGACTGGTTTCTCGTAGCCATCCAAAGACAACAACTCGGAAATTGCGTCTCTTGGATCACTGGCCTGGATGGCTCCTTATAAGCGAATTTTCTGGGAAGGAAGCTACTCCTGATGGATCGGTTGAGCTGTGGCTTGTTGCCTAATCCGATGGTTTTCGACAGCGTCTGCCGCAAAAAAGGTGGAATTTGAAAGAGAACTCTGCTACAAAATGTCTAGGAAGGTTATAATTCCGATCAATCAATAGTTTCTTCCTGATACGTTAAGAAAATTTAAGGATCAAAGTTGCATTAGTTCGTTGACAGTTATCTAGGGAAAATGCTAGTTGTGGTAGTTTATAATAGGTGGTGGTCACACCAGCGGTGGAAATAGCAAAGCTGCTATGAAGCCATGTGGCCAAAATATCTCATAGAAAAATGCCCTCCCTCAAAAATATGTTAAACTAATATCCAATCAAATTGTTAAGCGCCAAAAGGGTAAAAAGCTTAACGAACATTCAAAGAATTGTGGTAGGAAGAAATATCTTGTCCAAACTTGCATAAGCCGACAAAAGAAAAATATACATTAAACGGTCGCCTTTCCGCGTTCATAAAAACAAACATCGTAAATTTTAAATACTATGCACTTGTGCATAGATAAAACAAGCCACTTGTCGTTTCGCTAAGTGCAAAGCTTTGACGTGATCATATGCCACTTATTGGCGGCCAACTGGTCTGATGTTTTTATTTGTATAGATGTATGTAGGCTTGTAGAAGTTGTTGGCCTTGACCATTTCTCCTAGCTTTTATATTTTTATTTTAACGTATTACGATTACATCTGGGATTATATATATATATATATATATATATTCTTCTTAATATAACTAATTTACTATGATTAATTGATTGATTAATATATATTAGATTATATTTAATTATACATATTATATTTCTTTGATGAATTAGATTAGTCAATTTAGATATATTGTTAGAGGATTTCTCATTAACTTTATGATTTATTAAGGAATTGCTTATTCCGATTATTAATAACTTGAAATAATGAGAGTCCGATATCATAGCACACGATTCTAATCGTTCTAAATAAAAAGGTGCAATTTACTAAAAGGTACAACAACATAGCATCACAGATTGGTACACATATGTAAGGTTTTTCTAATTATTTAATTAACTGTTAAAATGCAAGAACTGATCGAAAGAATTATTTTGTTTTAAATTATTTTAATATAATTTATTAATTATCAACGACATTTTGATAAAATATGTTTAATCATTTGGTATGAATTATATTTTATTAAATTAAAATGATTTTTTTAATTTAACCCCTGATAAGTTTAGATCATTTGTATCGCTTATCCATCTCAGTAAAAACTCTCATATCGCTACCCCTTAAAAATGGAACGTGACAATTTGGTGGAGTCGCCGGGTACGTATCAATATTAAAATGGTATATATTACGTGTATGCCGTTATTTATTTAGATGTCAGTTAACGTAATATTATGTTATTCATATAGATGTGAGAGTTAATGGAGCTCAAACTTCCACCCCACCAAAAATGCATAAAATGCTTAAAGATTAAATTAATTTATGGAATCTAGAATATATGTGATAATCCTGAACCTCTTCAAAAATTAAGATTAAATGCATTGCATTTCTTAAACATAAATAATTTTGACTTTCAGATATTATAAAATTAAATTATATGCTCGTTAATCTATGTTTGATTATTTAAACTACATCATCATTGAGGTGTTTAAGAGTTTATTGATTATATCTTTTTAGAGTTTAAGATTTTATCGTGTGACGTTTAAATGTGTGACATGGAATTGTGCTCGTTTTAATAAGATAATTAAGTTCTGCTTCCAGTCGAAACGCATTCAATTCAATCGGGAATAGTAGAGTACTTGTTAAGTTATAGCGTAGTCAAAATCAAATCAATAAAACGTTATCTCAATTTATAATTACACACTAAATTGTGACAACTTGTTTGATTAGAGCCAAAGATTTGGCTTTAATAAAGTAAAATACGGGCCTTGAATTAATCAAACATTAATCAATAAAACACATTAAGATTTTAAAATACTCAACAAGTAATTAATTTTATATATAACAACAAATAAAGAGGACTGATGAATTTTTGTAAATAATAGAACAGTTCTGATTAAGGTTTATTTGAATTACATAAATGTTAATTCGGATACAACATAGTTTTCCTCGCAGTCGGAAATAAATAAAATAATGATCAAGCAACATTTAATTAATAATAATAATTAGAGAGCATTTAACAAAGAATTGGTTGATTGACGACAAAATAAAGTATAATACGGTCCTGATTAATTGAACTTTCATAAAGATTTATCCGCCACCGGTACATTTTGTTTTTAATGCGAAGGAAAATATTAAAACCAGCAAAGAACATTTAAATAAATATTAGGAGTAATTAATTTGTTAAGTTAATTACTCCTATTATGTTGAGAAATGTTGAGAAATGAAAATTAGTTACATTGTAATAAAATGATTGACTCATAATAAACTTCAAAAAACTTAAGGTGGTTGAGTTCCTTAACCACAATATATAATAAAATAAATTTCTACCTTACATTGGCACATCAGCAATAGTGCTCACATGAAAAATAAACAAGAAAAATTCGCGTACTTTAAAATAAACTCTTAGACTGAATTTATCAACTTGTAATAAAATTCTGGTTTTTCCTCTCGTAGATCTGCAAGGTGACATCTGCTTTCAAACTTCTTTTGCGAGTTACATATGCCACGCGTGTATTTATTCTTTCAGATAGAATAAATTGCAATCTCTTCATTCGAATCCCAAGAAGTGAATACGTCTAATATCTTTTGCCATTGCAATAGGACGCTTTGTATTAGGAATTAAATTAAAGAGACTCAAGAGCAACATGAGAATATATGAAAATTGGTAATGTGGTTTTGTAACATATTGTATATTTGAGAAATTAGGTGGATGGATATCGTTGCTTTATCAAGCGACCACATAAATTAATCAAATATTTTAAGCAGGTAGTCTTCGATAAATTGCGAATCATATATGAGCGAGTATAAAGTTCCGCTCATATATGATTCCGCTGAAAAAATTCCGATGGACTTTGGGTGGATGGCCATTTCTGCTATAAGATATTTAAGCTTTATCAACACCCTCTATTGTTGTTGTATAAGTGTATAATCATTGTATTTGTATAAGTGAATATACAAATACAATGATGTTCTGGAAAAAGAGAGTGTTGATAAAGCTTAAATACCTTATAGCAGAAATGCCTATCAACCCAAAGTCAATCGGATTTTTTTCTAACTTTATACTCGCTCATGTATGATTTGAATTTTTTCGAAGATTACCTGCTTAAAATATTTGATTGTATATTTGATTTGAAGTTTTTTTGATACAGAAATTTTGGATACTGATACTGAAATTTTTTATTGGTTAAAATCGGATCAGTATATTTGACCACATAACATTCAAACTGTGGATTTTTTAATGCTATATATTTTTCCCAAGTTTTAATTTTTCATTTGTCAAGGTTAAATTTCTTTAAACTGTTTTCGACACAAGAAATATATATTTCATAAGCCGGTTTAGAGGAACGGTCGCATTCAATAATTCTTATATACACACACATTTTTCAGCAACTACTTTTCTGGAGTGGAGACGTCTTTGAAAATTTTCATTTATTCTATATCTTTTATATACATATATCTACAATGAAATATGTCAGAACCTATCACTCATGTGATTAATAATGGGACGATATGCCGGGATCATATGCCGTCATCATATGGGATCATCTAACGGGATCATATGCAACTAAATAGTGTCCGACAGGAATATTAGCGACCTGTCAGATTTTAATTTATTTGAACTTGGCTCATTTACTGAAGGCGCCAATTAATACGATAGTCCTTTATTTAAAAAAAAATCTATCGCGAAGAAATCACCAAACTTGAAAAATCAATCTATTTCCTAATTACATTAATGTTTAGTGCAATTGAGATGTGCGTTTAAAACTAGAATCGCATTCATGTGGATGGTTTTCTGCCAGCAGGAATAAACTTGTGTATTTACACTACATTTATGTTTGAAAGCAGACTTGCATTTTAGACATTTGTATGGTTTGTCGTCAGTATGAATAAGTTTGTGCCTATTTAAACTATCTTTCTCTCTGAAACTAGAATCGCACTTCAAACACTTGTATGGTTCTTCGCCAGTATCAACAAGCCTGTGTCTATTAAAATTACATTTATGTCTGTAAGTAGACCTGCTTTCTAAACATTTGTATAGTTTTTCGTCAGTATGAATAAATAACCTTGTGGCTACTTAATTTCAATTTCCGTCCAAAACTATAATCGCGTTCTAAACAACTGTATGGTTTTTGCTAGTATGAGTAAGCTTGTGTATTTGCACTACATTTATGTATAAAAGCACCGTCGGATTTTAAACATTTGTTTGGTTTATTCGTCAGTATGAATAAGTTTGTGGCTATTTAATTGCGATTTTCGTCCAAAACAAGAATTGTATTTTAAACATTTGTATGGTTTTTGGCAGTGTGAATCATCATATGTGTTCTTAAATTCTATTTTTGTTTCAAAGCAGACTCGCATTTTGAACATTTGTATGTTTTTTTGTCAGTATAAATACGCTTGTGGATATTTAAATTATATTTAAGTTGGAAAGTAGATTCGCATTCTAAACATTTGTAGGGACTTTGTCAGTATGCATAAGTAACCGTGTAGTTATTTATGTTCGACTTCCCTCCAAAACTAGAATCGCATTCTAATCATTTGTACGTTTTTGCCCGTATAAATAAGCTTGTGTGCACTTAAAATACGTTTATGTTTGAAAGCAGACTTACATTTTAAACTTTTGAATGGTTTTTCGTTAGGATGAATAAGCTTGTGTCTTTTTGAAATATCTTTCAGTCTAAAACTGGAATAGTACTGCAAACACTTTTATGGTTTTTCGCCAGTATGAACAAGCCTGTATTTAAATTATATTTATATTTGAAAGTAGACCTGCATTCCAAACATCTGTATAGTTTTATCGTCAGCATGAATATATAACTTTGTGGCTAATTTATTTCTATTTTCGTTCAAAACTAGAATCGCATTCTAATCATTTGTATGGTTTTTTGCCAGTGTGATATCATATGTGTATTTAAATTCTACTTTTGTTTCAAAGCAGACTCGCATTTTAAGCATTTGTATGGTTTTTCTCGTCAGTATAAATAAGCTTGTGAATGTTTAAATTCAATTTATGATTGAAAATAGATTCGGATTCTAAACATTTGTATGGATTTTGTCAGAATGAATAAATAACCTTGTCGTTATTTGATATCCCTCCAAACCTAGAATCGCATTTTAAACATTTGTATGTTTTTTCCCCGTATAAATAAGCTTGTTTGTACTTAAACTACATTTATGTTTGAAAGCAGACTTACATTTTAAACATTTTTATGGCTTTTCGTCAGCATGAGTAAGCTTTGTGTCAATTTAAAATATCTTTCTCTCTAAAACTGGAATCGCACTGCAAACATTTCTATGGTTTTACGCCAGTACGGACAAGCCTGTTCCTATTTAAATTACATTTATGTTTGAAAGTAGACATGCATTCTAAACATTGTATACTTTTTTCGTCATTATGAATAAATAACCTTATGTCTATTTAATTTCGTTTCCATCCAAAACTAGAATTGCATTCTAAACATTTGTATGGTTTTTGCAAGTATGAGTAAGCTTGTGTATTTAAAATACATTTATGTCTGAAAGCACACTCGTATAGTTTTTCGTCAGTATGAATAAGCTTTTAGCTATTTAATTGCGACTTTCGTCCAAAATCAGAACCGCATTCTGAACATGTTTATGGTTTTTTGCCAGTGGGAATTATCATATGCATATTTAAATTACATTTTTGTTTGGAAGAGACTCGCAGTTTAAACAATTGTATGGGTTTTCGCCAATATGAATAGGCTTGTGGATATTTAAGTTGCATTTATGTTTGAAAGTAGATTCGCATTCTAAACATTTGTGTGTTTTTTTCGTCCGTATGAATAAATAATCTTGTCGTTATTTATTTTCGATTTCCCTCCAAAACTAGAATCGTATTCTAAACATTTGTATGTTTTTTGCCAGAATGAATAAGGTTGTATGTATTTAAAGTACATATGTTTGAATGGAGACTTGCATTTTAAACATTTGTATGGTTTTTCGTCAGTGTGAATAAGCTTGTGACTATTTAATTACGATTTCGGCCCAAAACTAAAATCGCATTCTAAACGTTTATATGGTTTATTTGAAACGTTTTATCTGAATTAGTATATGCGCATTTAAATAACATTTTTGTTTGAAAGCAGACTCGCAGTTTAAACATTGGTATGTTTTTTCGCGTATTCTATATATAATACGTATTATATATGTGTGTATTATATATATAAATACGTGTGAATAACAACGTAGTATATGATAAATATGGGCAAATACATATTTTATAAATCCGATTCTCGATTTCAATATGGTGGATCTAAATGCATTCCTCTTAAGTAAAGTAGGTTTGTGACTACAATATAATACTATAAAATAGTGCTATACCTATTACTCTTTAAAAGAAAGCACCAATAATAAACATTTCATTTTATGTTTATTATTGGTCTATAATTTGAATAAGGTTGTGCCTATTTAAATTACATTTATGTGGTGGAAGTAGACTCGCATTCTAAACATTTATATGGGTTTTATGTCAGTATGAATAAATAAGCTTGTAAAACTAGAATCGAATTCTAAACATTTGTAAGGTTTTTGCCAGTATGGTTTTTGCCTTGTTTGTATTTAAGCTACATTTATGTTTGAAAGCAGAATCGGATTTTAAACATTTGTATGGTTTTTCGTTAGTATGAAAAGCTTGTTGTTATTTAAATACGATTACCGTCCAAAACTAAAATTGCATTCTAACCTTTTTTTTTTGTCAGTATGAATAAATAACCTTGAGTCTATTTAATTTCAATTGCCGTCCAAAACTATAATCGCATTCTGAACATTTGTATGGTTTTTGCCTTGTGTGTATTTAAGCTACATTTATGTTTGAAAGCAGACTCGGATTTTAAACATTTGTATGGTTTTTAGTCAGTATGAAAAGCTTGTGGCTATTTAAGTTGGATTACCGCCTAAAACTAAAATCGTATTCTAAACATTTGTATAGTTTTTGCCAGTGAGAATTAGCACAGGTGTACTAATATTACATTTTTGTTTGAAAGCAGACTATCATTTTAACATTTGTATGGTTTATTGCCATTATGAATTAACGTGTCATTTAAAGGCGGTTTATTTTTAAATGTAGAATCTGATTCTAAAGATATATATTTAATGTGACTAGATGACTCCCCATCACAAAGATTATAAAGTAATACTCAGTTGTGTTAAAGTTTTTGACGGCGAGACAAAAGGATCATAATAATATCTCTACACGTTTTTTATAAGAAAGTAATATTAACTCATTTAATAATTAGCATACAATAACTTATTATATTCAACTTCAATGCAAGACCCTACATGAAAAGTGAAAAGTAAAGACACCAACACTCGATAGATTCTGAGAACAGGCACGCAATACATAGTTTGTATACGAGATGTGAGCTTTATAGAAAGAGATAGAGACATTGGGGCAGTATAAAGCATGTGTCCGCTTGAACAGGGATAAAAAGGGACATTGTTCCTTGAGGTTGGAAGCGTGGAAGGGGAATAGAAAAAGGTTTAAATGGAAACTACGTCGAAGGACCAGAATGACTGCTGCTTTGAGTACTAAGAGAGGAAGGACTAGAAAAAGGTTACCGCATACGAATCGCATTAGAACTTGGAACAGGATTCGACTTAAAGCTTATTGCATGAAAGATGAAAAAGCTCTCATGTATTTAACTCAAAGAGCTTTGTCTATTTTATATGCAATTTCAATGACTATAACCGCTTTTGAAATTGCAGGCAATTTTACAGTAGCGGACTAATGCCATCAGGATTCCGGCGTGGCTCTTCTAATACCAGGCCACTTGATTGGATAAGAAACTGAGGGAAAATAATTTAAAGTGTAGTAGAATCTACATTAAATTAACGTAATTGTAACTGCAGCAAAGCGTAGATTAATCAATCGGAAGTACTTCTTCTAGATAATCCGCCTTCAGTTCTTTATCCGCCACTTAATGTTATAATATTTGTGCAGCCAAAGGACCAGGGATTATAGAAAAGCTTAACAAATGATTAGTGGCAACAAGTTATTTAGTAACAATTAATTTAATGGGAATATCGTTAGAAGATTTTGATGGCAAAACATGTAAAATTCTGGCTGAGAGAAGGACAACTTGTAACCGGTGATAAAGAGGTAAAACAAAAAGAGTCGGAACTACTTCATGTGAATTAAACTATGTAATAACATTAATATAAAATAAATAAATAATTTAGAACTTATCTAAGTTTTTATGCTGTGTACCTGTTATCAGAAATATTGAATAACTCTATTGTGTATATGAGTACTTAATTATTTGTCAGCAGAACGAGCAGATTTAGATGATACAGAACATACGCTTTTTGTTTGTCCAGCGTGGAAGAGCTCAGAGTAGATGTTAAAAGAATTGTGGAAAAATACTCTCAGTCGAAAAGCTTATACCAATATTGCTAAGCGGAACAGATAAATAGGACTCCGTAGCTACGTTTGAACGTAAAGTAATGCGTAAGAAAGATGAAGCCGAGCGAAGCAGGGGACGTTGATAGGTAAAAACTGTGGTAGTAGGATAGGTTCTTTACATGAAAAATTCTTACGCGGTTCCTAAGGGTTTGGTACAGCCCCGAGGAAAGGATTAAGTGCGTAGTGCTCTTTATCTCTGCGAGTCTCACAGTCTCCCATGCAACCCATGCTAAATATATTAAACATGGGAGCTAGTGTAAATGCATTCCTAAACCTCAATATATATATATATATTGAAATTTGAGTTTTGCGCGCGTGTAATCTGATGAGTAGTTGTTTGTCTTTAGGGTTTTATCTCGCGTGGTAGGTATTTCAGTCTGCCAACGTTTCTCCAAAGTCACATCTGGCATTGTCGAGGTATATATATATATATATATATATATATATATATGAACCAGCAGCACTAAACAATAACACAAACCCATCGGACCACCGGAAAGCTCTTAACCAGAGAGGGAGATAAGAAAACTTGAACTTAATTCACTAAAATCAAAATTAGCAACAGCGGAATCAGTTAAACAAGTTTTTTTTAACTAAATCACAACTGTAAGCTTTGCCGAAAACTGAATTTTTCTAGATTATGAGATTCCTTGGTTGGGTGTATGTACTTCAGATTAATATTTTAACTATAAGGATTCGAGGTATCTCCAATTCAAAATACTATAAACAATTCATTTATCTACATTTTTATTTATAAAAAAAATATTGTTGGTGTATATTTTTCTTATCTGATTCTCATTGTTCGGTGTATCCACTTCTTGTTTTAATAATTCGATGAAGTCTGTGAAGAAACGACTCACACGATGCACAAACGGGGTCTAACAGCAATCTTTCCCATTTTCGACGCAGCACTGGATTTGACGAATTCAAACTTCCATATACCTTTAATGGAAATTATGACTTCTAAAATAACCCAAATATAAAAGTTCCATAGGGTGCATCCATTGTTGAGCCCAAATGAAGTGCGGTACATTTTCTAAGAAGAACAACAATAGACTTAATACGCTGCAATGTGGTACTCCAGTTCCTAATTCACTATGATTTATTTGATAAATAAAATTAGAGCTATAAGTATTTCTATGAGAACCCTTAAACAATACTATAGTATAAACAACCTTTATTGGCATAAATTGACATTCCAATTTACTATAGGTAATTACTTATCCTTATAACATTACAATTAATACAAAAGAAAGAAAAAAAAAACAACAAAAACAAAGAATTATTCAAACCTAAATTTCTCAAATGTAAAACAAAATTAAATCATTGTTTTTTCCACGAGGGAGAAGGAAAGGCTATTGTCCTTATCTCTTTCTGCTCTGAAACCTCATTTTTCATCCTTTTCCTATTCTCTTCTTCTTATCCCCTTTCCAACAAGCCCTTTCCCTATTGCTTCCGTTATTTTTTCCTATTCTTCGTTTCTTGCGCCACACCTTTCCTTTCATCTTTTTCCCCTTTTTTCTTTTACTTTCCCCTTCTCTCCCTTTTCTTCCTTCATCCTTCTAACTTCCCTTATAACTCTTGCCCTATGCTTATCCTTCAATTCTTTCCAAACATTCTTTGCTTGTTCTTCCATTCAATCTCTCCAAATTCTCTCATCCAATGCAGCCAAGTTTCACCATCAACCATGATCATTGGTGCTTAAAGTTCAATTCTTGAATAAGTCAATACGAATTGTCATAAAATGCGGTAACCTTATGAAAATAAAATAGAAAAAATAAAAGTGAGAGAAAACCTAAAAGAATTTCCATCGCGTCGCGTTGATGCGACGCATGGCGAGCTGTAAAAGCATAAGCATAAGCTGCAATAGGAAAATAGGACAGGGACGAAGCAAGGACAATTTAATGGCATTGCCTATTCGACGCTGTCTGATATTTATTTACAAAATTGAAATTAAAATCAATATGGAGTAAACAGATTACAAATGTGACTGCGTGTTTTTCAAATACTCTTTTTAAAAGGATTTGATTACATATTTACTATGTAGATGTAATATTACTTTCTACCATTGTGAAATTTAAATATGCGTTAGGACTTTTGTTTGGCAAAGTGATTATATGTATTCCTATTTATTTTAAATTGCTTCAAATAGAATTTTGTTTACGTGGGATACTTAATTTATACAAGAATAAAAACACAGTACTCCTACTCCAGAATTTGAAAACGTTTATTGATCTTTACAAAATCATGACGCGTTTCGGGGTCAACGAATGCCCTACTAGAATTAATACAAGAATTAATTAACAAAATTCATCAATTTTAATAAATAACTAATAAAGACTTTAAATTTAATAATTAGTTTCTCAATATAAGCAGAATTGACTTTACTTATTACCGACATTCTGAACACTAGTAATTATTATAAAAATATTAATCCATTTTATCATCAGAAATTTATCATCAAAGTTAATCAATAAAACATATATAAACACTCTGATAAATTATACTATTTATTTAAAATTATAAAAGTAGTTAATTATCTACCAAAAATGAATGAAAAAATTGAAAGGCTTCTAACAATTAGAAAAGAGCAAAACAGTTAATTTTTTATTGTTAAAAGCCTTCAAACTTTTTCATTCATTTTTGGTAGGTAATTAACTACTTTTATAATTTTTAAATAAATAGTATAATTTATCAAAGTGTTTATAAATGTTCTATTAACTAACTTTGATGACAAATTTCGTGGATTAATATTTTTATAATAATTACTAGTGTTCAGAATAACGGTAATATGTCAATTGTGCTTGTTAATTAATTCTTGTAGTCTGAAGATGGGGCATTCGTTGACCCCGAAACGCATCATGGTTTTGTAAAGATCAATAAACGTTTTCAAATTTTGGATTAGCAGTACTGTGTTTTTTTATTCTTGAATAATACACTCCAAAGCACCTGAACTTTGGAGTGAACTCATTAATTAATTTATAATTTATTATAATAGATATCAAATTATTACTGATTTTAAATTTTTAGAAAATCAATTTGGTTTTTCTTATAATGAAATTATTGATGTTGTGGTGTAAGATAATATTGTTACACGATAAACACCAGAGACAAGTACGTACTCAGCATTGTAATTAGTTCATATATTGCTAACATATATTCAACTACACTTGAACTAAAACTGTGTACGTACTTGTATTTTAAGTAAATCGTTTTAAAATAAGCCTTAAAAGTTTTTGTTTTGTTTCCTACAACAGATGGATTTTTGATACCCCAAAAGCTACACCTTAGATATGATATCGCCATTTCTAGTGAACTACAAGAAGTTGAACTTTTTCTTGGCACTGTTGTTGTTTTTATTACCTAATTTTAATTAGTGCATTGATTGCATTACATTAACTCAACATAGAATTATTAAAGTACAAAAAAAATAAATAGATATAAATCAATCCAGATAACTTAAATACTTTTTTTGCTGTCGCACAAACGTCTACAGATCCGATGTCATATATAAAAGGGTTGTCAATAAAAATTCTCATTTTTCCTTCAGAGAAATTACATATGTTATAAATTCACTCAAACTGAGTAATTGTGTAGATTGCTATGGCCTAAATACTAGATTAATTACGTATGTGAAAAACTTAATCATTAACCACACAACCAAATTATTTTACATGGTTATAAATGATATGATATTTCCTAAAGCGTTAAAAACAAGTCGAGTGGTGTTGGTGCGACACCTCATGAATATCGTCCTATTACTTTATTTCCAATTATAGAAGTTTTTGAAGTTACTCTAAAGAACCAGATAGTAGAATAATGCTATAAAGGATCCACCAAGCCATTGCGTGAAATCGGAGATGTGGAACGTGTCGTCGAAGAGAAATGACTGTGTAAATTTTAAGTCACTGTCGTCGAAATAGTAACGGAAGAGTCTTTGTGTGTATTTGGAATTGATAGTCTTCACGTGTTACGGGCTTGAGACGTCCTTTGCGCGGGGTTGGTTGCAATGGGACGACGCCTGCAGCTAGAGCTGGATCTTCTAGTTGGCTTGGCTGATGGATTTGGCCAGGTTTGTGTACAAATTTGCACGGCCTCCGTGGATAACGTAGTATGCAGAATCTTTTGGGAGTTGTTTTGTTGACATTCTCATGGACTCTATATGATCGGCCAATGCGCCTTCCAACTTCCTTTGACGGCTGCCTCCTCTTTTCCTTATCGAATGGAGAATTAACAAACATTTATATGCTAGAAAATAATATGAAAATGAATGAACAAAAATCAAAAGAGTTAGTTGTAAATTATGCCTACAAAATGCGCGAATTAGCTCGCCCGTAGTGTAGTACAACCTTGAATCTGCGTCTGGATGATGTTAGGCTGTGGGAATAAAGTTGATATTGAGAATAAGGAAATAAAAATTGACAGCTGGAAAAATCGAATACAAAATTCCGTTGAGGCCATTAGGAAGCCATTAAAAAGGGATGGTTATAAGATAAGGAAATCTCTCTTTAAAATTCGTAACTAGAATATACATGAATGTATAATTTTATTTTGGTTAGCGTATATGTGTGATTAAGGGTATAAGAAAAACTTGCGACAAATTATTCAGACAGCTATCTATACATAGAAAACGAATAGAAGCACGAGTTGGGAAATCCATAAACCATTTTTATGTATTTGGACATTAATGTCTTTTTTGCTTTAATATATGACTATTCATCTCGCAAATCTGTAGGTGTTTAAATATTTACATTTATGTAGCGTGAAGGAATCACAAAGGAAAGTCGGCCGATTGAATTTCTCAGTATTAAATTAATATAATGTCTAGTGCTGAAAGATTTCATGGAATTATTTATCGTTTAATATGGCAAACTTAAGAAAATTAAAAAAATGTCCCATTAAAAATACTTTGTTTGATTGGGGTAACTAGAGGTCGTTGACCGATAATAAGTGGCAGAAGTACTACTGATGCAATTCTGCATTTAATACAATACATAAGTAATGATTTTGAAGCTAAAACACAATATGAAGCCATTATGTATGATTTGTCGAAGGTATTTGGCTGTGTGCCACACCAAAAAGTTTACATACTACAGTTTCGATAAGAATAGTATAAATTTATTAACATCATACTTAAGCAACAGACAACAATATGTTCAGGTAGGATAAAAAAGATCGACTCTGCTGCATGTAGGTATCGGTGTACCGCAGGACTAGGTATTGGGCCCTATTTTATTTCTTTCACACGTAAATTATGTAGAAGCATCGACCTGTTCTTGCATGTCAACTAGGCATCATATCTTTCGCTATTATAGTGCTCACAGGTGTCACTGGGTAATTTTCCAATCTTGTATAGATAAGCCACAAAACATCCATGACCCGTCAATGCCTATGTAAGCCGAAAATCCCATGCTGTTTCAGGTATCACGGACGGAGTCCCTGCTATTTCGAGTACCACCTTGCTAGCGTATACTCCTTGTTTTCGGCTAGCATTTCTTTATTCTTGTGGGCTTTCGCACTTTCTTCAGCGGGCTGGTCTAGTGGGCGCTGTCCTGCAATTACCTATAGGGCGACTGTAGATGTAGTACGATAAGCACATGTAACCGCGGCCAGGTCCACTCTATGTGCCTTTCCAACATCCTTCGTACGCAGTCGAGCCTAGTGGCGTCTGCCCAGATTGGATTTGCATACAGAATTATAGATTGTGCTGTCTCGAATAGTAGTTTCCTTTTTTCTGCACGTGGAACTCTAATCCTAGGCAACTGTTTACTTAGCTGGTTCTTCCGCTGCATGGTCTTAGCCGTGGTTATCCGCACATGCTCTGTGAATCTGATTTTATGTCCCAGGACCATAATTTCTGGCGCTCGTACTTTTTCTTTTCCCCGAAAGCATAATGACTTCCGTTTTCATTGATGCGAGCATTTAGTTTGTTTTCTACAGTTTCTATGGACCTGGTTTTTCCCAATACTGCGATGTTGTCTACGAAGGCAATCTGCGAAGGTAATCAGAGTACTTCTGCCTCAATAGGCCATCGTACATCATGTTCCATAACTTATGTCCAACAATAGAATCTTGCGGCACTCCGCAGGTGAGCTCAAGCATACACATTTTTCCGCTTTTCTTGTAAGCCACTTTTCTGTCGTGAAGGTAGTTAGAGAGTATCCTGAGAAGATAATGTGGGATGTGTCTCTCTGCCAAGGATCTAAGGATTTTCCTCCATGACGCTGTGTTAAAAACATTTTCAATATCCACAGTTATAAGTGCATAGAGCTGCCTCGTGCGCCTCGTGCCTTTCACGCTCATGCCTTTCACGGCAATTTTTATTGCTCAAAATCAGTTCAGTATATTCAGTTGTACGTATTGGTACAATTTGTATTGGAGGCCCTAAGCGTCCTAAAGACCCTAAGCTCCCTAATTGCCCTAATCGCCATTAGCGCCCTAAACGCCCTAAGCGCACTATATGACAAAAAGGGTTTAAGAGCCCTAAATGCCCGAAGAACCCTAAAAGCCCTATTTACTTCAAGGGCTAACCTGATCCCGGACTAGGGCCCGAGCGGGCTCGTTCGGGCGAGCGATTTTTGCGCACTTCTATCACAGATTACAATAAGCTTTAAAGTAGGTAATAAGTGACTCTTGGAAGAGGCACTGCGAGGAAATAGAAAGTATTCAGTTAGCAGTCAGACTACAAAAACTCTTTCGAAAGGACCTTTTGCGGCAAGAAGTAACTTGCGCAAATGATATACGCAATCTCAAAGAGAGACCTTAGAAGAATTTTAAGATTTCGCTCCAGTTGTGATAAGTGCAATTGACTCGGGCGCGGGAGTATTTCTTAACGCGCTTTATAATATTTTTAGGGATAATAAATCTAATTTTGTTCTTAATTGTTCAAATGCTATTATTTCAATGCCTTCTGTGTTCACAAGCCCCAGCAGTTCGTCATATATTATATTTCATGAAGCCGGTGCTAATACAGAGCCCTGGTGGACGCCAAACATATATTTTATCGTATAGGTTTTTTTGTGATGCATTGTCTGCTTATATAAATAAATATTTTCTGAAAATTGTGTCTTATGGAAAATTTGGAATCCTTCTCTCAAAAACTATTCTGGTTATTCCAATTAATGGGGATTACTTTAAAGAGTCCAATACATGTATTGATGGTTTTGGATTATGTTAATAACTTATTTATTGATTATCCATGTATAATAAAAAGTTAGGTTATGAAATTTTATAAGGCATTATGGAAATTTTATTCTTTTCTATGGAATTTTGTAAATGAATCACTTATTACACTTCACAACTGATCAAATCAAATTGAAATGAAAGTATTGATTTGAGATATTCCGCGCACTATATAAAGTAATAAATCACTTCAATCGTAGTAGCAGCTATAACACAGAAGACACAATACAACAGCTTCACGTACAGCAGGTTGCAGTTGCAGGTACGGATGGTTTTATCTTCTACGTTGAATCAAAGCGATTAGTTATGGGCGGTTGGGGGACGAACAGAAAGAGTGTTGCTTACATACCATGCCCATCGATGGTTAACTTTCTAGGCGATATTGTAATTGTGTAGTACACTGGGTATACACTCAATGCTTCTAGTTATGATTATAATGATTAGATTTGGATCAGAACAATTATAAAACTTTGATCGGTGTTTCTCAATCGGTTTGATTCATTATCTTGTAGATAGATAATGGAAATGAATTTCCGGAATAGATAATGAGAAGGTTTTCTAAGCATTACATATTATTCAACTTATGAAATCTGAAGATTTAATTTCGGAATAATTTGACTTTGAAAAAAGTGTATTATGTAAAATAGCGTCGGTTTTATTGAAGTTGAAAAATTAAAACTTTAAAAAACATTTCAGTAACACTGTATTTTCATATATTGATAGGCTTCGCTATTCTCTATAAATATTGCTAATATGAGGGGTATGAAACATTAAAATTTTTTGAGATCTATGCAATGATACAGCTGCAACTTCATAAATGTTGTTCTCAGTGACGGGATTAAATGATAATTTCTGGAGGGTCTAAACTTTATTGTGTTACTCCGTTATTGCGTACACGGATATGGACACTAATGCACTCAGGGATATTATAGACAACGAAATAGCACAAAGATAGCATCTAGCATACAGCTCACTTGTCAGAGAAATAATAGGAAACTTGACCATTTAAAAACACATAAAGATTGCTGGGCAAAATCAGCAGGAAAACAACACGTGAAGCGCTTTATATAGAAGCCATGTAAGAACAAAACCTCTGATCTGCTGAAACCTCAGACTCGATAGGAATAACATCAAAAGGATAACTGGCCTGTTAACAGGGTATATATGAAGAAAATTAGCTTACACACTGCTGAAGTGGAGTGTAGGTAGTATCTGGACGGAAGCGAGACACCTTAACTTTACAGCTAAGCTCTGTACTGCTAAAGCCCTTTTTAGTATTCTTTGTACAGTTTCGTTGACTATAGGTAAATTTTCTGTTTCGTCTGTAGGTAATATTGATTCTTTTCCAATATTACCTACAGCATAAAAGACGAAAATTCTGTAGTATCTTCACGCGTTGTGTTATAATTTGGTAAAAACATATCCCAATCAGATTGGTCTCTAGCTTTGTATAGGCTTAACATATTAGCTAAGATTTTGTTCAAACGTTTTGTAATTTGCTATATATGCTGTAGTATATAAATTTATTCCACCCATTAGTTCTGTTACCATCTCGGATTGAAAATTCTTGCCTCTGCCTGATTATAACCTTTCTGGACATCCATGCTTTGTAATAATTTTTCAGAGGTAAATGCTTTGCATTAAACAAGGCGTGTATCATAATCTGCTGCTACAACAATTGTATTATTTTCAGATTTGGTTTTCCTAAGTCTATTCCAATTTGTTCGATAGGTACACCTACAGGTATTGGTCGCAATATACCTGTCTTTTTCTTCTTCTACTTCCTTTTTGTAAGGCGTTGTAGCTTAGAGTTGTAGCTGGGATGCTGAATTCCAGCTTTCATACCAACGTATGGGTGGACGTCCAGGTGGTTTGCTGGATCTTGGGAGACCATCCCTTGCAATCTTCTGCAATCTGTTGTCGTCCATCCGTTCAACATGATCTCTCCATTCGCGACGTCTGTTTAGAGACCATCTAACTATATCTTGGACATCGCAAAGTTCTCGGATGTCTTCGTTTCTTTTGTGGTCC